>CABHPQ010002003.1:0-56346 GCA_902168405.1 Peromyscus aztecus
GACGACTATTTATGGTCGCTTACAGCCTTATTAAATGCGTTCCTTACATCATAAGATTTGGGAGTTGCCGTTACTCCTTCATCCCTGGGAGGCAGATGTTGTGTGAGCATGCACAGGGCCATCTGTGTCATAGTAGAACTCTGCCGGAGCCCTTGGGTGACCAGGTCAATTGTAAGATTTTTAAGAATAACCTCCCTTTCCTGACAACACCCCCCCCCCACCGCCACCGCCACCGCCAAGCAGTAGATGGCTTAAACAGTGGCATTAAAATATTCAGTAGGCCATGTTGTAGGCAGATGTGTTTTCTCCTGAGCTTTATTGTTCCACATAGAGAGCACAGGGAGACTACGTTTCATGTAATTCTCTTCTTAACATTTATTTATTTATGTACTTAATTTTTTATGGAGGATGTGGGTGTATTCACACACACACACACACATGTGCATGCCACATCTCATGTGTGGAGGTCAGATGACAACTTCTCTGTTCTCTCTTTCCACCATGTGTGTTTCGGGGATTGAACTCAGGTCGTCAGGCTTGGTGGCAGGTGCCTTCACCTACCGAGCCATCTTGTCCGTTTTGTTGGTGATTCTTCTTATTATTTTTCTTCAATGTTTATATATTTTTAAATTTACTGTGTGTGTGTGTGTGTGTGTGTGTGTGTGTGTGTGTGTGTTTGCATATGCAGATCCCAGAGCCCAGAAGACGACATGGGATCTCAAAGAGTTGGAGTTATGGTTACAGCTAATTAGGAGACCCTTCCCACCACGTGAGTACTGGCAACCAAATTCAGGTCCTCTGTAAGAGCACCAAGCACTCTGAAACTACCAAGCCGTCTCTCCAGCCTCTGGATGGCAATGCTTACGAGCTGTGGGATCTTGGGAATGGTACACAAGCTTTTTCTTCAGTGCCGTGTCGATAGCTGAATGAGATCCTAACAAGAGAGTCAGCCTGTCCTGTGACATTTTTAAAAACCAGTCTCTGACTTCTCAGTAGTGACATCAGTCCTCACTGGTACCTTCTCCCACAGATAAGGCTGCTTTATCTACACAGAAACTCTTTCTGGCTAGCGAGGTATCTTCTGGACATCTTGCTTCTGTATCTCTGCTCCCCTCTGCACTTTGATGCTTAGGAGGTGGTTTCTTTTCTAACACCTCAGGAGATAGCTGTGCCCCCTTCAGAACAACCTTCATAGAACTGAAATGGGTCTTACTCAGGATTAGGCTTGGCTAGAGAAACGAGTGATTCCCCTGACTTTCTATCGAGACCACTTAAACTCTTTTCCAGCAGGGCGGCCATGGTGCACGCCTTTAACCCCAGCACTTGGGAGGCAGAGGTAGGTGGATCTCTGTGAGTTCAAAGCCAGCCTGATCTACAGAGTGACTTCCAGGACAGCCAGGGCTATGCAGAGAAAGAAACTCTGTCTCAAAACAACCAGAAAACAAAACAAAACACTCTTTTCCATATCAGCAATCACATTTTACTTTCTGGTCACGTGTGTGCTTGTAGGCAGAGCTCTTTTAACGCCCCTTGAGAACTTTTTGATGGCACTCACAATAAGGCTGTTGAGGAGGAAAACTCTGACCTTCAGCCTGTCTCAACCTTCCACATGCCTTCCTCACAAAGCTTAATTATGTCTAGCTTTGGTTTAAGGTAAGGGATGGGGTGACTCTTCCATCTGAAGAAATCCTTAGAGGCCATTGCTGGGTTATCAAGTGACCTAATTTCAACACTATTATGTCTCTAGACATTGGAAGCCTGGGCAGAAAGGGAGGAAAGTGGGGTGCAGTCTGTTGGCAGAGCAATCGGGACACATATGACGTTTATCATCTTTGTTGTCTCGTACAGGTGTGGCGCCCGGCGCCTTGAAAACAATTATAGTAGTAATGTTAAGAAACACCAATCACAACTCAGCATGATGGCAGACGTCACTATGAGGAGAAAGTGTGAAGTATGGTATTACCCAAGTGTGACCGAGATGTGGGGTGGAGCAGAGCTTCTGGGAAAATGGTACTGGTAGACTTGCTTCCTGAGGGTCAGCACAATCCTTCAGTGTCTAGACGACACACTATTGTGATGCCAGGTAGAGGCACAACAAGAGTAGGTGTGCCCGTCTGTCCCCTCCACACTATAAAGAAATAATGGAGCCAGTGAGAGGAACATCTAACGAGGAGGAGGACATGGCTTCCAGAAGTCTAAAGAGGAGAAGCAAAGCATGATGTGGAGTCTGAGATGTTCATTCATCCAACCATCCATTCATCTATTTATTCATTCATTCATTCATCCTCTTGGCAGATACCGAAAGTGTTGTCTGTGGTCCAGGCGCTGCTCCGGGCTGTGGGGATACTTTAGTGAACTAGCCATGTCTGTTTTTCTGTAGGGCTTCCTTCTCATAGTTAATGAGTGAGACTGAAAGGTGGGGGGGGAGGGGCGGTTTTGAAAAGGGCAGGTGGAGAGAGGTCGGGGGTGAATAGCTGAAGCAAGGAGGAGCCAGGCTCCCCAAAGGCCAGAGAGACGCCATCTGGCTAGAGCCCAGGGAGGCAGGGTGGGGTGGTGGTGGGGGTGGGGGGGGTAGTGAATCTTGTCTGGTACTCAGGGACCTTGATCACAGTCTGTGACTCAGGGTGCCAAACTTGCTATCGCTACAATGTGTCATTGTTGAAGTTTCCATTCTCAAATGTAACACTTGGATCTTGCGTCGAGTCGGGGTGGGGGTGGGGCTTGTTGGACTTGGCATCATCTGGTGGACTGAGTCTCACCATGCATAGATATCACCGACGGCAGTGGCCTTAGCAAGCTAGCCATGACATCATAGACTCGCAGTGGACCCAGAGTCCAGAACATCTATTTCTCTCTCATGTTCCTTTCCTAAACACTGCAACATCTATGTATTTCATTTGAAAACACTTAAATTACATTTACTTATTTCTTGTGTGCTTGCACACGTAGCCACTGCACACATATGGAGGTCAGAGGGAGAATTTCGAGTGTTAGTTCTCTCCTCCCACCGTGTGGGTCCTGGGGAATCAAACTCAGGTCTTTAGAGTTGCCCACAAGCTCCTTTTCCTGCTGAGCCATCCCACAGGCCCCAACACATTATATTTAATGTTCGCAAGCCCTTTTTATAGATGGGGATGTTGAGACTTACAGAGATAAGTCACTTAGCGGCAGGTCTTGCTGTATGCTCTTTTTAACCCGCCAAGTGAGCCAGCCCTTCATCCCCCAACCTCTATCTTCTTCCTCCTACAGTGGAGGGGTCAGGGCAGTGATGGGAATGTAAGTGTCAACAGGAAAGAATCGAGCACTGCTCTTGGACAATGGTTCCTAGCGAGCCCTCTACATGTGTCGGTTACTACACCAAGGCATGTGAATGATGTTATTTAACCCTCCCTGCCAGCCTGTGAACTTAGGCATCCCTGCGGCCAGGTATGCTATCGGGGGACAGTGAGTGAGGTGGCGTTGAGGTGCCTTCCAGCTCAGCGCTGAGCCTCAGCACAGTTAAGATCGATTCGCTGTCTTCGGAGCAGGATGCTGTTCCTTGACAGTGGCCCTTTCTAACCACGGGGAACTTCAGCCGCTTTGCTCCAGCGTATGGACCATAACGCCTCCATGTGGGGGTTCTGGTGTGGTCTCCTCCTCCATGAACTTGCCCGCCGTAGTACTCAGAGCTCGGTAGACAGGCCTCGCCAATGGTATTTGCTTTCATTTACCCCTTATTCAATTTAGAGGTTTGCTAAGTGAATTTCTGTTAAGCAAGGGATATCTGTTCTCAGATTTCACTAACTGCTACTTTCGGGGCAAGGGGTTATTAGTGAGACTTCCTCTTGCAGTGGGTGAGGAAGGGCCAGGGAAATGGAGGAGAGGGTCATTCCAGCTGTAAGGGTCAGACACCACCACGGAAACAAAGAAACAACAGTGAGAAACGCCAGGCCTTTGTCTTGTCTCTTTGTGGGTGTGTGTGGGGGGGGGGGGACCAAAGTCATGCATGTGTATGTATGTGAGAGCGCCTCACGTGACCACGCCAGGACTTTAAAGCCGGTGCCTCCGAGCTCTGGTCTCAAAACAAAATAATTGCATGCAGACATCACTTTTGATCACATTCTAACGCCGATTTACAGCTCGGCTTCCTGGTAACCCCAGAGAAAGCCCTAATCAGGGAGTGTGCAGCAAAGCTCAGAATTTCGAGTCCGTGGGAGTGGGGGTCTGCAAGCGTACGTTTGCACAAGGGGGCACTGAGCCCCACTTACTCATTTTAGCCCCCCCTTCCCCAAATTAAGTTCTCTTGTGGCCGCTGAGGTATTTTCCTCTGAATGGCTCTGTTGAGCACTGGAGGGAGAAGACAATTTTTTTGTGTGGTTTGCTGCAGGCTAGGCAGTTTTTCCATTCTGTTCTTTTACTATGATCACTTCATTACCTACCCCTGACGGGCTTTCTTTAGGTTCCCGTCTGTTTTTAATAAGAAGCAGACGAGAAACAAAGTTTCGGTTGTGTTTGAAAGCTTCAGCATCCCCCCCCTCCCTCCCTCCCGAAATAATAGGTTAAAGAATTTTATTTGTCTTTTGAGGTTCTGAGGTTTGCTCAGAAAATTCTCTCACCCGAGCCTTGGGGCTACAGGGAAGCCATACTTAGAATATAGTAACGAAAGGCAGATTCCCGGCCTGTGCCCAGCCACTGAATCCGAAGCAGCCGAAGGGAGGCTCAGGAACCCGCACTTCCAGCAAGTATTCCAGGTGGTTCTTTGGGATAAGGAAAAAAAAAAAGTTTAAAGTTTGAGAAGAGAGTGCAGAAGGGGGGGGAGGGGGGGAATCCGCCAACCGATATTTCTTTTTAATTATGACATAATTCAAATGCCATCAAACTCACCATTTGAAAGCATACAATTACGTGATTTTAGTATAGTTACAGGCCGCCTAACCACCACTATCCAGGTCCGAATTCCCATCCTCCCCACAAAGAGCCCCATACCAAATAGCAGAGTCTCTACCTCACCCTCTCCATAGCTGTAGGTAAACACTAATCTACTCTCTGTCCCTACGGATTTGCTGGTTGTGCACATCCCACGTAAATACGGAACCGATGACCTTTCGCGTCTAGCTTCTTTCCCTTAGTGTAATGTTTTCAAGGTCTGTTCATAATTGCAGCATTTCCTCTTTGTTTACACACTGCTGGGCTTCACAGGGGGCGGGGCTAGGGGTGGGGGCGGGGCTCAATCAAAGACACTTCTCCAATGATATGGCTGCTTAAGTGGGCCACGTGACTGATGGGTAATGGGAACAAGTTACCTAAACATTGATGATCCAGAAATGTAGGACATGGGCTCAGGGAAAAAGAAAGGTCCAGGACACCTGTTGAACTTGAGTCAGTTCTTATCCACACTGACTGTATGTCAGAGTCACCTGAGGCCTTACACGTACCAAAGTCAGGACTGGAGAGATGGCCCAGTAGTTAGAGCAATTCTGACTTCCAGGGAACTTAAGTTTGTTTCCCAGCACCCATGCTGGGTGGCTCACAACAGCCTGTGACCACAGTTCAAGGGCATCCAACACCCTCTTCAGGCTTCTGCAGGAACTAACCCCCAACCACAAACACATAAATCAAAAAGAAACAAAAAAAAGACTGCCCCCTGTCTTGAGAGGCCTGGCTTTGTTTTAATTCATTTGTTTTGGAGGGAGCCAGTATTCAGACCCACTGACTCCAAGGATCAATGAAAGAAAGACAGATGTTAGCCTGCAGCATCAGGTTGGAAAGGGACCACACATGACTGACCACATCAGTTATTGACAAACTGGGGTATCTTTTCATGAAAATGGGTGCCACTGAGTATTACTGTAAGACAGGAAACATATAATCCGGGCTCTTTAAAAAACTGGGTTGGATGTTTTCCTTAGCTATGGGAGACATTGAGTTCAGACTATGGGGTTTGAACTTCATTTCATCGTGAAGGGGAGCCACAGAAAGTTCTGGAGCAAACCACAGGTATAGAAGACAGCTGGAGGTGAGAATACGCAGGCATGTTGGGAGGGCTGAGCTGGGGAAATGAGACACTAAAACAGTGAGAGGCATCCTTTTCAAGGCTACTCCATTTCAATGTTGATGAAAATGGGGGCTTCGTCATGTCCCCAGTGTCCTTACCTGGCATGCATGGCTGCCCCAGCCAGCCATCATCAGGCCATATCCCTGAGCATTTCTTCTTCCTGGAGATCCCCAACTCTTGCTGCTTCTCTAGGTTGTGGATCGTTGAGAAGAACTATCTTAGATGCAACACTTCCTTTGCTCTTGATTCATCGAATTTGTCGGTGAAATAGATGCTTGCCCTGTCCAGCTAGGACCCAGAATACTGAGAATGTGTAGCCATGAGCAAGAGTGCCTGGGAAGACCCATGCACTGACATCCCAGAAGTTGTCCTTTCTAAGCACTAATAACACTGGCTGAGTTTTGTCTACACTGTTGGTGGACATCTGTTCATCCATCACCCTCTGGTGGAAAGCTTTGGCTTCAGGGATAGAGAAGGAGAGGGGAAACTGAAGACCGGTCTTTCACTCCCAACTAGCAAAATGTGTGAGCACAGAGGCACACTCTAATCCAGCTTCTCTCTGATTGCTATTTGCAATCAGAATTTCTGCTAGGACCCAGTATACCCTGATTCCCTTGAGAGGGACATCTACATTACAAATTTCATCACTGTGATAAAATACTTGAAAGGAAGGAGTTGTCTTGGCTCACAGTTTGAAAGGCTACAGTCCCTGATGGTGGGAGGCAAGGAGGTGGTGTTAGCTCCTGTCTATGGTGGTGGCAGGAGCCTGAGGCGACTTCCTCACAACTTGGAGGATCAGGAAACAGAGACACCAGCTGGAAGCTGCTGGTCCGGGCTATAACTCCAAGCTCCACCCACCCCCTACATTTGATCCACTTCTTTAGATCTCGGGGTTTTAAAACTTCTACAACCCCCCTCCCAAAACAGTACTACCAGGGGTACATACCCGAGCCTGGGAGAGACATTTCCCATTCAAACCACAGTGGGGAGGTCAGGGCTAAGGAGTACAGATGAATGAGGCTGCCAGCTAATATGGGCATTTGGGAATCCAAGCAATCATTAAATAAAGAAAAGTGAATGCCTGAAAGTGGGTACATCTGTGTGTATTGGGACAGAAGGAGGGGGAGGAGAAAGAAGAGGAGGAGGAGGAGGAAGGGGAGGAGGAGGAAGGGGAGGAGGAGGAAGGGGAGGAGGAGGAAGAGGAAGAGGAGGAGGAGGAAGGGGAGAAGTAGGAAGAAGAGGAGGAGGAGGAAGGAGAGGAGGAGGAGGAAGAGGAGGAGGAGAAGGAGGAAGAAGAAGGAACAATAACTCTGAAAGGTTATACAATAGAAAATCATTAGTCATTGCCCCAGCTAGTAAGAGCTCAGGTGACTCTCTTCTTCTCTTTTCATTGATCTGTTTTCTATTTTTTTTCCCTACAATGATTGTGTAATTACTTGGGTTATTAAAAACACTTTACTGTGGTTCCAAAAAAAATAATTGGTATCTAAAGGCCACAAGAAAAGGCTGTGTCTGTTCCTACTTATCCTAGGAGGGGAGGGGGAATATATCATGTTTTGGAAGGATTTTGCCTAATCCCAAATGGGTAAAATAGAAAAGCTAGGTGCCTTCAGGGGTATGTTTGGTGGTCTGGAAAAAATCAATTGCACACCTGAATTTGAGCTGCAGGATGGGAGAGACCGAGTCACAAGTGGAGTAGGTAAGGGAGCCAAAATGATGGAGAGAGAGGAGGTGTAGGCATGATCTTGGAGTGTCTGAAGTGTTGCTCTGGGGCAGTGGAACCTAACACTGATCAAGCACATGGGTTACAAGGGACCAAGATTCAGGAAGGCCATATAAGGGAAGTGTGTCCAGCAGCCTGGCAGACATGTCCCTGACTGATGTCTTAGGAAATGCTGTAATAAAACGACCTCAAACTTCAGCCAACCAAGATGCTTGTTCACTGGTATGATGTCATCGTCAATGTGACAGGAGAGTTCATGGGGAGGAATATGAAGAGAAGACTGGAGCATCCGATCCAGTGAAGAGGCTAAGAAGTGTAAAGGCAAGATATGGCCAGGCTGTGTGGGCAGATGGGAGAGACTGGGGAGGTCCAGTGTAGCCGAAGTTTTCCTGTGTCCCACCCGGTCCTCAGCTGCTCAGACCCAAGTGAACACACAGAGGCTTATATGAATTAAAACTGCTCAGCCACTAGCTCAGGCTTACCACTGACTAGCTCTTACACTTAAACTCAGCCCATTTCTGTTAATCTATACATTGCCACGTTTTCCGTGGCTTTACCTGTGTGCCGTTACATGCTGCTCCCTGGACGGCAGGCTGGCGTCTCCTGACTCAGCCTTCCTCTTCCCAGAATTCTTCTTGTCTGCTTATCCCACCTATACTTCCTGCCTGGCTACTGGCCAATCAGCGTTTTATTAAACCAGTGTACAAAAGCATTATCCCACAGCAGTCCAGCCAGTGTAGACTAGGGCAAGCAGGAGGAGGTCCAGATTAAAGGCCAAGGAACCTGAGGGAAGAGGGCTGTGATAGTCAAGCTTGAGCTCATATAATGCATGTGTGCAAATTAGGAAAAGGTGCCCACTAAGTGAAGGCCCCTTAGCACTCTGGGTGAGTGGAATGTGATCTAGATTTGATTCTTCTGTCTGTTCCTGAAACCAGCTGTCCTCATTTGACAGACAGCTTGTACACATGACAATGGAGATCCCGGGTAGTACCATCATGGCTTTCCTCACACAACCTCAGCCAGAAGCCAGGGTATGGGAGTGGGATCTGGGAAGTATCCAGGGTAAGGGATAGCATGGGCCCAGGACATAGGTGAGTGGGTGGAGGCCCAAGGCAGAGTTATAAGACTAGTGATAAGCTAGAATGCAAGGCAGGGAAACTGAGGCAGAATCCCATTTGTATAGACAGAGGAAGTATGGTAGGCACACAGATGATGTTGAAATCACTTCTGCTTCCAGAACTCTTCTCTGGCCATGCCATTCATTCCAGGTGCTTCTGGAATATTCTGCCTACATAGTCCAACTCTAGTATAAACCAGAAGGGAGCTACAGTTGTATAAGCAGGCCTATAGAAGCATTGGGGGGCGGGGACCCCAGGACTGGCAAGGGGCTGACTGACTAGGTCTAAGACCTCTTAAGTGCCCAGCCATCCTTTATGAAGGTGGTTGTTCTGGATAGTCTTTGTCAATTTGACACAAGCTAAAGTCCATCTGAGAGGAGGCAACCTCAATTCAGAAAATGCCTCCATAAGATCAGGCTGTAGGCAAGCCTGTAGGACATTTTCTTAATCCGTGATTGATGGGGGAGGGCCCAGCCCATTGTAGGTGGGGCTGTCTCTGGGCTGGTGGTCCTGGGTTCTATAAGAAAGCAGGCTGAGCAAGCCAATAAACAGCACCCTTTCATGGCCTCTGCATCAGCTCCTGCCTCCAGGTCCGTGCCCTGTTTGAGTTCCTGTCCTGACTTCCTACAGTCATGGACTACACTGTGGAAGTGTAAGCCAGTTAAACCCTTTCCTCCCAAAGTTATGTTGGTCGTGGTGTTTTCATCAAAGCGATAGAAACACTGACCAAGACAGTGGCTTTCAAATGTGAGCATGTGTTAGAGTCGCTAAGAGGTCCCCAAGGCTCACCAGTGTCCTACTGAGCTGGTCTGGGTTCGGGGGGTGGGGGGGAGAACAACAGGATTTGTATTTTGTCCTCTTATTCTGAAGAAGATGTTCCTCATTTGAACTTGTGATCCTCCTGCCTCCACGTCCCGAGTGCTGGGATTACAGGTGTATGCCCACCGCATCCAGACTGTGTAATGGTTGGGACAGAACCCGTGTGCGAGGCCAGCTAGCACTCTATCAGCTGAGTTGTATCTCCGGGGACCAGAGGAGAAGGCGGGAGGTCCTGCTTTCTTACTCTCAGTTTTATTCCCTTGAGGTAGCCTCCCACGGAACCCGGAGCTAGCCTGTGGGCTAAAGCTAGCCCCTGAGGCGCTCCTATCTCTGCCCCACACAACACTGGGATTACAGGCATGTGTGGAGCTATACTTAGGTTTAATGTGGGTGCTGGGATCTGAACTGGGGTCTTCAGGTTTGTGCATCAGGTGCTCTTCTTGCACACTGAATCGTTTCCCCAACCCCTTGTATTGTGTGTGTGTGTGTGTGTGTGTGTGTGTGTGTGTGTGTGTGTGTGTTGCCTGCACTATCCACCGTGTCTTTTTGAGACAGGGTTTCTTCTTGACCTGGGGCTCATTGAGTAGGCTAAGCTGGCTGGCCAGCGAGCTCCAGGGGTTCACCTGTCTCTCTGTCCCCAGCATTGGGATTACAAGTGCACACCACCAAGTTCAGCATTTTTTTAAAGAAAGAAGTGGGTTCTGTCGATCAAATCCAGGTCTTGGTGTTTCTGTGGCAAACACTTGACTGGCTGAGCCACCTCTTCAGTCCTGAATATTGTGTTTCTTACAACACAGTTCCCAGGTGGTGTGGATACTGTTGGAGCAGTGGCCATACTTAGAAACCACTGTTCCAGGAACATGTTCTATAAGGCAAGGCCTTGAGGGCTTGGCCCTCCATGTGTCTTTGTTGGATCCAGGGTCCAATAATCAAGGGTGTCCCCTCCCTCACCCCCGACAGATCACCATTCCGGGCCTCTGTGGGTCTGCATCTCAATTCTTTTCCTGGCTGACTACTGTAAGTTCTTCTATTCTGTTCTCCATTTTATCTCAGTCTATATATCTCCCCAAGGAAGAACTGAAGAGTGGCTAGGAGGGTGTATTGGTCATTTTTCTCATTGCTATGACCAAACACTTGGCCAGAAGCAACTTAAGGAAAGAAGGGGTTACTTTGGCTTACAGTTTAGGAATGGATATAGTGAACCTGGTGAGGATGGTGGGAATCGGCTGGTCACGTGGTTTCCAAGTCAGGAAGCAGCCAGTGACCAGGAAGGCTTTCAAACCTTAGGACCCAACCACTTCCTTCAGCAAGGCTCCACTTGGTAAAGATTCTACAACCTTCCAAAACAGCACCACAAGATGTTTTAAAACCTAAGTTTTAACACCTGAGTTTCTGAGAGATATTTCATAGCCAAAGCACCACAGAGGGCCTGGGGTGATCGCCAGACCTCTTGCTCCCGTAGTGCCTTGGCGTCCTGGAGGCAACCCCGGGATTTCCAGATCAGAGATCGGGCCCCCTGAAATCTCAGCTGAGTTCTAAATGAATCGAGCCTCTGACCTAGAGGAGTTCCTGCCCCATATGGAGTCTCAGTTTCCCTCACTGTAGGCGGCCCCGGATGCTTCACCCCCAGAGATCCTTCCCGACTCTGCTGAGGATGATGGATCAGAAGAGAAGAGAGGGTTTGCTGAGGAGTAAGTGGGAGTAAAGATGACATCATGATGGTGAGCTGGGCTGGGAGTTTGGTGTGAGTCACACGCGGCAAGAGGGCAGGGGAGGGCTTGCCTAGGGAGTCATGTGGCCGGCCATACTATGGGCCAGAAAGCTGGGGCTGGCAGGCTTGAGGGTTCAGGGGTGACAAACTCTCCCAGAGTGCCATTTAACCTCAGGTCCCAGGGGGTAGGGGTGGAGCTTATGGCTCTGGAGAACTGTAGGCCCTCATTGGGAAAGGTCACACTGAAGGGATGGCTGCTGGGCCCTGGCCCAGTGCCTTGTGGGTATGTGATTGATGGTAGATCTTCATGCAAGTGAGCCCTGCTGCAAAGCCCCTACCTCACAAGCCTTCCCAGCCTCATCCCTCTGCCCTCTTGGCTCCAGTTGCAGTGGTGGCATATGTCTCTGGCTTGTGCACATCGTAGACAGAGACCAAGACTTGTTGGCTTTTGTAGCCCATGAACAGCCCAGGTTAGTCCAGTGATGGACACCCAGGGGGGACCTCCAAGAAGGAAACCATCCAGTGTCATCAAAGGGTAGAGCTGAGGGTCTGGTGTCCCTTTCCCGGATTGCCCCTTCTTTGTCTTCCATGGCTTTTGCTGGGATCCTTTGGTCGCTTTGCTGAGAGATGTGGGTCAAACCGAGCCTCACCACCCAGATGGGGATTCATCATACGATAGCACAGCTCCAAAAGTCCCTCGCTCAGGCACTGGGCTGGTGGCTGGGAGGCTTTGTTTGTGTCTGTTTCACAACTGGCTGCATGTTCTTGTCTCTTCTTCTCTAGGGAGGCTCCTTGTCTGTCGGTTGGCAGCTGTCGTCCGTGTGTGTGTGTGTGTGTGTGTGTGTGTGTGTGTGTGTGTGTGTGTGTTTTTCCTCATCTGGCAACTGGCAACTGTTATCCACATGTGGGTGTGTGTGAGACCTTAGGGTATTTTGCTGTTAGTTTGATTGGTGGTGAGTGTGTTTGTATGTGTGTGTGTGTGTGACTGACAGACAGACAGACAGACAGACAGGGTCTCTTACTGGCCATGAACTCACCAGGTGTAGGGTAGAGTGGCTGGCCAGTAAACAAGCCCTAGGGATCCACCTGTCTGTACCTCTACAGCATTGAGGTCACATGACTTTTTTTCTTCTTTTTTGGGGGCAGGGTTGGGCTTTTGGGGATCCAATTCAGGTCCTACCAACTAGGCAGTCCCTCAGTTGCGGCAGCTGTTACTCTGGAGTCACCAGACTCCCTGACACAGAGAGCCACACTTACCGACATAACTGCTCTTGTCGTCTTATTATAAACCTTCAAGGGGTGGGAGATTGGCCTCCAAGTAGCTGCCATCCCCAGTCCTTGGGGTGTGCCAAAAGGGTCGGGGACTCCAGGGAGATATCCAGCAGCTGTCCACGCATCTATGGCCCCTGGGGTGAGTAGGGGGCTCCCAGCCTAGCTCAGCTGCAGTTGGAGGCAGACAAGGTCTCCTCAGCAGGGACTATGGTCAGGTGGGGGGCTGGCTTGGGAGGTTATATGAGGGTACAGGAAATATCTGGAATCTATGGGAATGAGAATACAGGTCAGAGGTCACCTCAAATTAAAATGGAAAAAGTCCCCTGTGTGAGGGCAATCAAAGGAGGTGAGGACATGTGCTCTTCCGGGGGCCAGATGTTAGTGGTTAAAATTCCTGTGGGGCCAGCAGGAGGCCCAGGAGCAGCCCTTAGGGCCCCTCGGGGCGGGAGCACAGAGACCAAAAAGTGGCTCCTTAAGCCCTCCATGGCACTGACCCCAGGATTTACTGAGCATAGACAGCCTCGGCCCACCAAGTAGGGTCCTGGTGTGTGTGTGGGGGGGGGATGGGCAGTCTGGGTCTCAAGGTCCCCAGGACCCCTCACTCAGACCGCCCCAGAGTGAAACAGGATCCCAGGTCCCTGCTCCAGCCAGCCAGGACAGCTCATTAGCTGGAGGGCCAGATTCTCTAGATTTATAGGCTAGAGCCTTTACATCTGAGAGCCAAGGTCTTTTGATGTGAGCTCAGGTTAGGGCAGGGGATTCAGCAAGGTTGATGCTGACCAGGACTTGGCCTCAGCCCTCAGCTGCCAGCCGCCAGCCTCCCAGGCTGATGGGCATGGAGGTGGGGGAAGTCAAGGCTCTGCTGGAGTTCATCTAGGTCCTGGGGCCTCCTAGGCAAGAGCCGGAGGAGAGTTAATAGTCCCTCCCCAGTCTTGACCCATCCTAACCCTGTTCCTTCCCTCCTGCTACCCTTGGACCTGGCCCCGTACTGGACCCTGTGAGGACAGGTCCCGCCGAAAGGCGACACAGAACTGGAATAATAGCGTGTGCTTTGAAGGCTCCAGCTTGCTCAGCCCAGGGACGCCCATTGACTGAGGGCTTTATTGTTTAGTTCTTGTTTCCTGGCTGAAGGAGGAGAGAGGCAGTGTGTGTGTGTGTGTGTGTGTGTGTGTGTGTGTGTGTGTGTGTATGTGTATGTGTGTGTATGTGTACGTGTGTGTTCGTGTGTGTGCACACGCGCATGTGTATGTGTGTGTTCATGTGTGTGTTCGTGTGTGTGTGTATGTGTGTGTGCACACGCGCATGTGTATGTGTGTGTTCATGTGTGTGTTCGTGTGTGTGTGTGTGTGTGTGTGTGTGTGTTCATGTGTGTGCACCCATGGGTATCATATGCAGAGAACAGAAGAACAGGAGAGAAAGAGCAAGAAGAGACTGAGAGAGCAGAGAGACCAGGCGGGGAGGCAGAGAGTGGGGCAGCAGGAGAGAGGAGGAGAAGGATCTAGAGAGGCCAAGCTCTTCATCCCGAGTCCACGGTTGTCTGAGTCTGGCTGGCCCGTTCCATGCCTTTCAGGGGTGTGGCCCAGCCAAGCACCCAGGCTTGTGCTGTCTGAGCTGGTCTCCCCTTCGTAGCAGAAGTAACCAGTATCCAGGAGTAAATATTCCTTCTAAGACACGGACCAAATACCCCACCCCTGTCCCCAGGCCCCTGGGGTGTCAGGGAGAGGGCGGAAGGAAGAAGCAGTCAGAGCAGGTGAGGTCTTCTGCTTCACTGTGGTACACCCCACACCGCAGAGTGACAGCCACTGGAGGGTGTTGTCACTCAGAGGCAGGGGAGGCAGAAAGGCAGGATGGGATAGAGTGAGCAGCAGTAGACGGCAGGAAGACAAGGCTGGAAAAAAAAAAAAAAAAAGATCAGCCCTGCCTTAATAACCTGCAGAAATTTCCAGAAACAAAAGGAGGAGAGAGACTACTGTTTGCCAAGACAGTGACCCAAGCATGGGGGAGACTATCCCCCTCACGCCGGCCCGGGAGAAGGGAGAAAACACCACCAAAAAACAAAACAAAAAAACCCAGTGATGGGGTTCAGGAGTACTTCTTGATAGTTATAGGAGATGGAGCGTTCTCCAGGCAGAACCTGGAGTGAGGCTGGCGGATGGGGATACGGGCAGGGTGATTCGGGAAGAGAGGAAGGCTGGGGTAAGGGCACCGTGTCTGAGTCTGCTCACTCTGAGATGTTCCCGAATTCATTTCCTCGATTTCCCCATCTTTCCAGGTACTCAATGCTTGCTTCAAAGGGCTGCACGCTTCTTCCAGGTTCCTTAGAACCTTAGAGAAGGTTTTGCCCCTGGCTGTGGCCAGGCCCACGGGTCGCATCGTGAATCGCATCTTCCCAACTGGAAGATCTCTCCCAGTGGCTAGCTTTATTAAGGTTCAGTGGTGGTGGAATCCTAAGTTTATGTGCACAGTTTGATAGACAGGACTGAATGGAAATAGCCTGAGACCTGCCACAGAGCAAGAGACCAAGTATCTTTTTTGTTGTTGTTGTTGTTGTTGTTGTTTTTTGTTTTTCGAGACAGGGTTTCTCTGTGTAGCTTTGTGCCTTTCCTGGAACTCACTCTGTAGCCCAGGCTGGCCTCGAACTCACAGAGATCTGCCTGGCTCTGCCTCTCGAGTGCTGGGATTAAAGGCGTGCGCCACCACCGCCAGCTCAAGAAACTGAGTGTCTTTATCGCCCATAAGCTCCCCTACCCCACATTGCTCAGGCAACCCCTGCACCGAGTTCTGTGGGTACAGTTTTGACTAGAGCTTCTACAGGTTAGAATTGTGCCTACACATGAATGTGTCCCTAACTGCTCCATGTCATCATGTGCCAGGCGGTCCCCAGGCTGCCATTGGACGTGTTATTTTTTTGTTCTTATTTCTTGATTTTTGTTCTGTTCGGTTTTGTGTGTGTGTGTGTGTGTGTGTGTGTGTGTGTGTGTGTGTGTGTTATGCATGAATGCATGCATGTGTATTCATAGGTGTGAATTCATGCATGTGGAGTCAGAAGTTGAATCTGGGTGTTTTCCTCAATTGCTCTCTACTCTTAGTGAGGCATGGTCTCTCGCGGAACTCTGAGCTTGCCAATGCTAGCAGCTCTCGATAGCCAGACTGCCTGGGATGGCAGGTAGCTACCATACCTGCCTGGTGTGTTGCCGATCTGAACCCGGGTCCTCACACCTGCACACAGCACTGAGCCACCTCCCTGCCCCTTTACTGTCCCTTGTTTATGGTAGATGATCCCATTCTATTGATGCCGAGGAATCAAATCATCCACTCACCAAGAAGCGCCCTTCCCACATTCCAGGGATCAGGATTAGAACACTGGAGGGAGGGAGGGTGTGTGCCCTACCCAAGGGCTCCTTCCCCCACCCCCCTGCCCAGGAGAGGGAGAGAGGTCAGAGTCGGACCCCATGGCATGAGAGGGTGGTACTACAGAAAGGCAGACTTGGGACCTGATGGTTGTGTTGTTAGAAGGACTTCCTAGACACCTTTAATGTCATCAGGCACCACTATTTGAGGGCCTCCTAGGTCTCCATCACTATTCCTCAGTGAACCATCCCATCCTGCCACCCCCCCCCCCCCCCCCCCCCCCCCCCCCCAGTCCCTGCCACCACCACCACAGCAACAAACAAGCCCTCACAAAGGCAGGCAATTCATTCGGGATTGCAGAGCTGTTAGGAGCCAGTTAGGACTCAGCCCTCGGTTGTCAGCAATTGCTTCTCCCTCCTCACACTGTCTTCCTGGAGGAGGCAGCCGTGTCCTAGGAGTTCCCAAGGTTACCCGCAATATGGCCAATGGGGAGGCAACTTATGGCCCCCTCAGAGTACAAGAGCCCTCCCCACAGCCCTGACTTGACATAGAAGGTCTTTGAGGTGCTAATGTCCCAAGGGGGTTAAGAGCTTGGAGGGGCCCCTCAAGGATGTAGAAGGCTGGCCCTTCTCTTTGGTACAGGGTAGGGGGTCTCGGGGCTACCCCTATAGTCTCCATTAGCTGCTTCGTCATGGCTGTCCCTGGCCTTGGCCCCCAGTTGGACCGTGGGGGAGGCTTCTGGACCCTCAGGGCTTGGTAGTGAGGTAGAAACAACACAGTAAGGCTGGGATGGGACTAAGATTTCGATCCTAGGGCACCATGTTTTTTGTTTCTGTTTTTTGTTTTGTTTTGTTTTGTTTTCTCTCTCTCTCCCTGGAGAAGGGACTTGTTCTAGACACCTCTAAGCAACTCTTTGGCTCTTCTGAGCTTTGATAAAGAACTGGCCTTTCCAGAGAGGAGAAGGGAAGGGAGGTGAGGAGAGAGGCCACAGAGTCAGGCCAGACGAGAGGAGGGCCGCTCCACCGAAACCAGGTCAGCCGCTCGCCTTCCTGACTAGTATCCCAGTGAAACTGGCGAGCACACACCTGAGGCCATTTGCTCAGCGTCTGGGGTTTTACGACCAGAGCCGGCTGAGAGGAGGAAAGGATGAGTTCATCCCCTCGCCCCCGCCCCGCCTCCCTCCTGTGATCCATGCCAGGCCCTGAGGCCTCCACAGTCTGGCCCTGGGGCACCAGATCCAGGGATGCAGGGGAGAGGTGTCTCCTCAGCTCAGAGCCGGCCCACCTTGGCCCCCTGGAGCTGGTTAATGGGGAGAGGCCATTCCTAAACAGAACAAGCAGGGGAAGTTGAGGCAGACAGAAGGCAGGTAGGTAATGGTTTTCTCCATTCCTGCTTTACCCCAGGTCCTGTCTCAGCACTGAGAATACAAGGCATTTTATTTCACAGGCCTGACTTAGAGTCAGAAATAGGCCATGAGGCGACTTCCACTTCATCTTGTTTTCTGGAAAGTTCCAGAAAGTCATTGACCAGGTCTGCTTCCCAGAAGGTAGCCTCCCCTAACTCCTTTCTTCACAGGTCTCCCTCTTCATCTTCATAGGAGACTGGTGATGGCAAGGGACAGGTAGACTTGGAGAAGCAGCCTTCATCTCCTAAGCGTTATGCATAGCCTGGCCTGGGAAGCCAGCCTCAGTTGTCACTGAGCATAGCCTTTACCCTGTCAGGCCACAGCTGCTCCTTGGGAGGTGTGGGGATGTGGTTCTGGGTGCAGGACCCCAGCTCTCTTCTCAGAAACTAGCTCTGCCAGAGGTCTCACAGACATATCCCAGACCTCCGACTCTCTGTAGCATGGAATAGATCCTTCCTGGGGCTGCTCCACAGCCCCAACATTGTCATCCTCAGTCTTCGTACCTTAGTCAAACCTTGAGAGAGGCTTTCTGAGCTCCGAAGGATAGGGGCAGCAAGCCCAGGGCCTGGCTTCTGGGGTGAGGAGTGGACAGGGTTGGAGGCAAAGGACCAGCAGAATACGCTGGGAGGCGTGGTCTCAGGACAGGCTGTGGCTCTAGTTCGCTTAGGCGTCGATGGGCAGCCTGGCTTCTGTGGGCCTGCTTTCCCAGGTTGTTCTTTGTGCTGCAGAAATGAGCTGCACCCTATCCCTGCATCTGTCTTGTTTGGCACAACATTCCCGTGCTGGGGAATTCCCCACATGGTCGACAGCCCCACCCAGTCATGGTGGAAGCCAGAACATGCCCCCCCAGAATCTTCCTTAGGGAAGATCACAGGGATAAGACTCCACCGTCTTAATGTTGACGATGAGCCACACGGGGGGTCTTCATTAGAGAGTGTGGTGTGAAGACTTCTGGCCCCTCAGTACAACAGTGACAGAGGCCTGCTGCAGCCACAGAGCACAACAGTCAGTGATAGGGCAGCGCCTAGCCTGTGGCTTCTGTAGTCTTGGCTTCACAACCTCCAAGCCAGCCTGAGGCCTCCGGAGGACTCTGAGCTTCCTCATGTCCTTGACCGCTTAGCGAGACTGGATTGTGCTGTGGTCCACCTTCCCTCTCTGCAGAAGTTCTGCCACTCAAACAACTCACTGGGCAGAAAGGGATGGCAACAGGAAGCCCAGCCATAGCAACAGGTTTTAGGACAGCGGAGGACTCGGGGATGCCGATGGGGGCAAAGTGGCTTGCCTAACGGCTTCGCTACCCTGTGTTCTATCCCTAGTGCCAGGGAAGCATAAAGCATGACTTCTCTCTTGTCTAACAGCCCAACTGCTCCTGCATCTATGAACCACACCCGCACATGCAGCTCACTTGTCCCAGGGGTGGCCCATATCTGAGTTGTTAGGGTGCCTTCCGCATCTCAGGTGACAGTGGTAATTAAGTGGGACAGAGAAAAAACAAAAAAAAACAAAAAAAAAAAAAAACGAATCCCAGTCACACATGGGGTGAAGAGGCTCAATGTTCCACCGGGGGCTTTGGGGATGGTTAGGGATGTTTGTGCATCTTCTGTGGCCAACATTCTGCTGCTGCTGCTGCTGCTGCTGCTGCTGCTTAAAGTTTCTACTCCCCTTCCCTCCCCACCTTCTATTGCATCACACATCAGGGGCTCTGAAGGACCCCACAACAAGGTGAGCCCACCTCATAAAGCTGAAATTTGGGAGCAATAAAAGGAGAGAATTAGTGACAGCAAACAATCTTTTTCCTTTAAGCTTTTAAAAAAAGATTTTTTTTTGTTTTGTTTTATGTGTATGAAGGTTTGGCCTGCATGTATGTCTCTGCACCATGGGGGTGCCTGGTGCCCTTGGAGGCCAGAAGAAGGCACTGGATCCACTGGAGTTACAGGTGGTTAGGAGCTGGCATGTCAGTGCTTGGAATCAAACCCAGGTCCTCTGCAAAGATCAGTCAGAACTTTAAAACACTCAGCTGTGTTGTGGAATATTATTTTAAGATGTGTTACATTTGTTTATGCCGTGGAACATTTGCTTTAATGATGCAAAGATGTGTTGCATTCTTTTATGTTGCATGTGTTTAACTCTGTGAAGCTGTGTTACTTTGCCTGCCTAAAACCCCCAATTGGTCTAATAAAGAGCTGAACAGCCAATAGTGAGGCAGGAGAAAGGATAGGCGGGGCTGGCAGGCAGAGAGACTAAAAAGGAAGAGAAATCTGGGAAGAGAAGATCAACGGACAGGAAAAGGAGAGGAGGTCGCCAGGGGCCAGTCACACAGCCAGCTGCCGTGGAATAATCTTCTTGTACACTGTAAAGATTTGTCACTGGAATTGATTTAATAAAACTCTGATTGGCCAGTAGCCAGGCAGGAAGTATAGGTGGGTGACCAAACTAAAGATGATGGGAAGGAGAAGGGCAGAGTCAGGAGTCACCAGCCAGATGCAGAGGGAGCAGGAGATGAACATGCCATGTAAACAGAGGTACCACCACATGGCAAAGCATAAATAGAAATATGGGTTAACTTAAAATGTAAGAGCTAGTTAGTAATAAGCCTGAGCTACTGGCGGAGCATTTATAATTTATATTCAGCCTCTAAGTCATTTATTTGGAACTGGGTGGTTGGGACATGGAAACATCTGTTTACAGACAGCCATGGAGTAAGAGTGAAAGTAAGATATGCAGAGGTAAGAAAATGAAAAAGCTCAGGGGCAAAAGGTAGATGGGATAATTTAAGTTAAGAAAAGCTGGCTAGGAACAAGCCAAGCTAAGGCTGGGCATTCATAAGTAAGAATATGTCTCTCTGTGTGTATGTATTTGGGAGCTGGGTGGCGGGCCCCCAAAGAACAAAGAACCAAAAGAGTAAAGAGTAAAAGCCAACAATGACGCAGCTAGACATACCACCAGAGAGCCAAGAGCAGTACAGGTTCCCTGCAGCTGGGGCACCAGCTGTTAACAGGGCAGTGAGTTGGCCATTATTTCCTTCTAGACCCATGGGCTACATTTACTTCTCAGGAGCAGGGCCAATCTCAGACTCCTGTGGAGTGGTCCCAGGCAAGGAGGGAGGGCACATGGTCAGTATCAGGCAGGAAAGAGCTCCCTCTGGGCCACGCCCACCCTGGTTTTCCATCCTGAGTTGGAAAGCCTGCCCAGGAACAGTTGGCATCCAGCTGAGCCAACCTCTGGAAGCCTGTTGCTTGAGTTGTGCATCCCTGTTGGGGTTGTTACCCTACCATCTGCTGCTACCTTGTCCTCCTACACCCCCTCCCCCACTGCTCTACGTCCCATTCTGGTCACCCTCAGTTTGGAGGAATACATGCCCCAGCCATTTCCCGAGAAAGGTTCCGTGGAAGGGGATTTTCTTGTGATACCATGTGTCTAGCGTGTCCTTGTTCTCATGTGAAGTTGGGATGCCCTAGGCAGGTGGACATTTTCCTCTGTTTCTTGGAGCCTTCCCTGTTTTGTGTTCCAGCACTGTTGTTGACAAGATCATCAAATCCTCATGCTTTATGGCCCCTTGTAAAGCTTGTAGAAGTGGTTTTGAAACTGATTTATTTTACGTGCATTTGGGCGTTTTGCCTACGCGTGTGCTTGTGCGCCACGTTGCATACCTTGTGCCCAAGGAAGAGGGTGCTGGATGCCCTGGAACTGTTGTGAGCCACCGTGAGGCTGCTGGGAATCGAACTCTGGTCCTCTGGAAGAGCAGCCAGTGCTCGCCTGCTGAGCCACCACTCCAGCCTTGTCTGTGCACCGTTTTTTTTTTTTTTTTTTTTTTTTTTTGTCTTGGTTGTCTGAAGTTTCCCTTTTGTGTGCTTGGTATGGGGCTGTTTTCAAGCCCTGCCGGGGCTCTTTCCTTCTGCAATTTCTGTTATTGTAGTATTAGATAGCTTGGATGTTATTATTCCAGTTTTTTTTAAATATTTCTTTTTCCTTTTTCCCTTTCCCTCTCTCATCTCCCGCCCCCACACCCTGCTTCCTTTTCTCCTCCCTTCCTCTCTTAGTCTGTCACTCCTCTCCCATCCCCTCTTTTACCCCAACTCTCAAGTATCTTAGCTGCAAACTTGCTACATACCTGAGGATGACCTTGAACTTTGGAACCTCTTCCTGCCTTTGCTCCCATGTTCTGGGGTTACAGGTAGGCACCACACGCCTGGCTTAGGAGTTATGGGGATGGATCCCTGGGCTTTCTGCATGATAGGCGAACACTGAACTATACCCCAGCCCCATTTTTCGTCTTTCTCCTGTTTTCTATCATGTGATTAGTTTTTCTTCATTTCTAGACTGCCTGAACCTTATCTGCCACTCCTTCTCTTGATGCTGGCAGGGTTTTAGTTGGCAAGGGCATTTCGCTTTCATTCTTAGCGTGTTGGTTTTCATTATTACTCTAGGGTGGGGCTTGCCAAACACAGACTGAGCTGGGGAGGGACCTGGGTTTGCCTTTTTCAGGGACTCCCCAGTATGCAGATGAAAGGTTTCTTCCTGCACTGGCCAGCCTTTTCAGAGCTTCCTCTCTCTCCTCTCTATCTCCTGGGTAGAGACCTGTGTAGAGTTTAGTAGCAGCGAGAGGCGGGTGCTGAGGCGGGGTCTCTGCTTGTACATGATCCTTAGTATTTCTTCTCAGCTGAGCCCAACAGCCCAGTGAGTGGGAAGCGAAGGGACAAAAGAGTTTTCCTTCTTCTCTCCCTCCCTTTTCTCTTCTTCCTCTCCCTCCTCTTCCTCTCTCTTCTTCTCCACAGCCCCCCTCTCCCTGCCCCCCCCAGCTCCTCCGACTCCTCCATTGTGCTAGTGCTGGATCCTATGGCCTTGCACATGGCAGGGAGGTGCTCTACCCCTGAGAGGCATCTCAGTCCCCAACACTGATTGCTGGGCACCTTTCACTGGCCTCCATTTGAACTCCCTCTTTATCCCCACTGTAAAGATTCTGATCAATAGGGTTAGAATTCAGATTGCATCCATTCTAAATTCCCTACCCAGCCCAGGAACTGGCTTTCTTCATCACCAACACCATCATCATCACCACCACCACCACCACCACTACCAACACCACCACCACCACCACCATCATCACCATCATCATCACCACCACCACCATCATCATCACCATCACCATCATCATCATCATCACCATCATCTCCTCTTCTTCCTCCTTGCCCCTCTCCCCTACCTGCTTGTTCCCTTCATTCTTGTGGCTTGTGTTCTTTTAAAGGTCGCTATTGTCACTACCGTGAGATGTTGGGAAAGAGGGATTACAAATGTGCTAAACTACCACTTTAACTGGAACCCTCACGTATCCCTCCTCTTCAGTCCCGACGTCTTGAAGTGGGGGATTTCCCCTCCGGCCCTGTCTTCTCAAACACCACTTCCCTTCCCTGTCTCTCTGGTACCTCCAGCTCAACACTCAGATTGGCGCCTTCCTGTCTTCTTCCCAGTGGTTCCACGCCCGTCTGAAGCCTGCATATCATAGGGAACTAACTGGAAATTTCTAGAGGGGTGACTGCCCTGTTAGCAGAAGTCCCTAGGGCCTGGGCTGATCCTAGATGGGGAAGAGTTGGCCAATCTGTGGGTATTCCCAATGCCCTGTAATCAGTGTCGGGACACAGGAAACAGAGACAAGGGTGAAAACAGAGAAGGGATGACTCGTCAGTCAGCTGTGGTGTCAGGGGAGAGCGGGATGAGCCAACAGAGCTAAGTCATGGAGAATGAGTCGCTGTTGGGCCAGGGAAGGAAGATGGGAGGAGAAAGCTGATTCAGGCAGGCCCTCTGAGAGTCTGTGCTGGTGCCTCGTGCGATGTAGATCTGTGCTAACCAACCTGCACATATGATAGGGTGGCAAAGCACACTTGGTTCTGTGCTTCTAGCTGCCGAGTCAGCATGCCCCTAGCTAGAGAGAGGGGCAGCCAGGGCAGGGGGCAGCATGATCCACGGAGGGGCATAATGGCCTCCCATCTACACCCTCCTCCTGCTGTTGGTGTTTCCCAGTGCCAGGATACCTCACGAATGTGATTCAGGACCCTGGGATAGAGAGATCATTCTGGATTGTCTGGTGGCCTGGGGTGGACCAGCCCCCATTTTTATGACCCAGGGTACTCTTGAGGGCTTTTTGTAACAATGCCAAGGGGAGGGGCAAAAGACCTCCCCCTTGCTAGACACAACCAAGTGTAGACCCTTCCAAACACCTAGTACCCAGGCCTGTGGTCCAATCATCCTCTTATGCAGTCCTGCTGGGTAAAGCCACTAGGAAACCACGGTGGGCTCCAACAGTGGCCCAGAGGAATCTCAAGGGCCCTCAGAAAGAGGTGAGCAAGAGGGTCAGGAAGAGGCAAGAGTGGGATGTGGGGGATGCGGTGATGAAAACAGAGGTCAGAGAACGAAATGTGAATATGCTGCTCTTCAGCTCTGAAGTGGAAGGGGAGGGAGGGTCTAGAAGCAAGACTGGCTTCTAGAATGAAGCTGGGAAAGAGCAGGAGTAGACAGGATCGGAATCCTCCTGGCATCCTGTTTTTCTCCATAAGGACCCATTCTGGAACTTCTGACCTCCAGAAATATGAGTCACTGATGTTGAGCTGTGACATAAGGCTATGGTGGTTGGTTGTGGCAATCATAACAACAATATAGGAGCTGTGGAGTCCATAAAGGAACTGAGGTGCCTGGAGCCTAGCTAGGGTGAGTGGGATGGGTGAAAGCCAGACAGGTAGGCAGGGACTACAGGCCTTCCTAAATCATAAACATTTGCCTCAGGTGGAAGGCTCCTGGTTCAGAAGTGTCCCTGCTTTGGAAGACAGGATAAAAGAAAATGACTGGGAACATAATGACAAGGGAGGGGTACTTCAGGGTCAGGGACAGAGCCTGGGAAAGCAGAGCCTGGAGACCTGAGACACACAAAAGGGCAAATTCCTCTCCTTTCCTGCCTCACCCAGCGGTAGGGTCAAAGGCCCCAAAGGGCCACCCGAGATAAGGGAATGACTTAGTATAGACAATAAATTCTGGGAAGGCTCCCAAGGGCTCAGCTGGAAAAGAATAATTGGCTTCTTGTGTGCCCAGCAGCATGCCTACACACACACACACACACACACACACACACACACACACCACACCTCTACCTGAAAGTGTTCTAGCATGCTTAAGGCCTTCGTTCTTATCAGTTTCCTTTCTCACAGTCTTGGGAAAGATGCTAACCCTTAGAAGTCACAAGACCCAAGGCATGGCCCTAGGGATTCATCTGATGCCAGGCTTTCAAAAATGGCTCCCTTTGGGGTACCCAAGCCAAGGGATTCTTTTCTTTTCCTTTTTGGTTTTTTGAGACCAGGTTTCTCTGGGTAGCCCTGGCTGTCCTGGAACTTACTCTGTAGACCAGGCTGGCCTCAAACTCAGAGATCTGCCTGCCCCTGCCTCCCGAGTGCTGGGATTAAAGGCGTGTGCCACCACTGCCTGGTTCAGCCAAGGGATTCTTAAGTTAAACTCTAGTCACTTGTGCTGAAAGATGCAAGCCTTAGCCTCAGGGGTGTGCAGCACCCTGCACGCCCCTCCACCTTGCCACCTAGGATCTCCTGAAGTTTGTTCCTGCTCTCTCAGAACCTCTCGGGCTCATCCCTCAGCAGATACCTGGCTCTCCCAGCCACACACCTTCCCTTCATTCTGCTCTGCTTGGTAATGGAATCAGATCCTCTGGGCACATCAAACACACCTTTCTTTCCTTCTCTCTCTCTCTCTCTCTCTCTCTCTCTCTCTCTCTCTCTCTCTCTCTCTCTCTCTCTCTCTCTCTCTCTCTCTTCCTTCCCTTCCTTCCTTCCTTCCTTCCTTCCTTCCTTCCTTCCTTCTGTCTCTCTCTCTCCTTTCTTCTTTCCTTCATTCTTGGGTTTGTTTGTTTGTTTTGTTTTGTTGAGACAGCTTATCAATGTATAGCCCTGGCTGTTCAGGAGCATGCTATGTAGATCTGGAGCTTGCTGTGTAGACCAGGCTGGCCTCAAACTCACAGAGATCCTTCTGCCTCTTGGCAAGAACCTGTCAAATGTGAGGATGCAGGAGCCAGGATATGAGGCGTCCGGCTCTGCCCTTCACCAACTGTGCGATCCTTTGAAAGGCAAAGGACAAGAGAGGCCACCTCACTCCAGCTGACTCAAGCAAATGTGGTTTATGTGGGATCCTGCTTCTGAACCACTTCATGCTGGAGTTCAGGCAAGGCTTTACCCAGGACTCAGATCATGGAACCCAGGCCAGGCTTTCCACTTTCCACCTCAGGCTCACTTCCCTCTGTGAGTGTTCTCAGACAGACTCTGTCCTGTCCTCTCAATATGGCTGTAATCCCCAGACAATACGCCACTTTGTCAAATTATATATTCACATTTAAATATGTATAGCACATAAAACCAAATAAATCTAAATCAGTTATGTATTGCAGGAAATACAAGTAGATTTATGCTATTTATGCTTTATCCAATCTATTTTATATATTTATATATTTTAGATGTAAACATAGTATAGATTTTTTTTTTACGTATTTTACATTTTACGTATTGGTTGGTTCTTGTCAGCTTAACACAAGCCTAGACATATGTGGGGACAGGAAAATCATAACTGAGAAAATGCCTCCATGAGATTGTCTGTGGGCAAGTCTGTGGGCTATTTTCTTAATTAGTGATCGATGGATATGGGAGGGTCCAGCCCACTGTGGGTAGTGCCATCCCTGGACAGGTGGTTGTGGGGTGTATAAGAAAGCAGGCTGAGCAAGCCAGGAGAAACAAGCCAGTAAGCAGCATCCCTTCATGCCTTCCGCTTCAGTTCCTGCCTCCAGGTTCCTGCCCTGACTTCCTTCGGTGATGGACTGTGAGGGGGCAACTCTAAGATGAAATAAAACCTTTCCTCCCCAGTTGTTTGTGGCCATAGTGTCTCATCACAGCAATAGAAACCTTAACTATGACATACATTTTACACAAAATATGCAAATTAACATTAAATGAGTTCGAACTTATATAAATATTAAACATAGTTAAAAGAGAAAAGGGGAAAAGAGCTATTTTAAAATAAAGTATTATTGCTTCTCCATCTTTTGGCAAAGATCAAGCATGAAATGAAGTGTTATCTTCCTCCTCCTCTTCCTCCTCCTCCTTCCGGGGTCTTCTGGCCACAGCAGAGGGTTATGATAGTTGTAGATTAGAAGGAAAACATTATAAAGCTCTGTAAGTGTTAGACACCAGGTAGGTAAGACTGATGTGTCCTTGATCCAACATTTTTACTTCTATATATACATGAAAAATAATGCATGTACATGATTATTTGTGATATAATAGTGAACAATTTAAAAGTCAATGTCCAGCAAACTAGGCTGCTGGCTAAACAGGACGTTTCTCTGCTGAATGCTGAGCACTCAGTAACCTGAGCGGAACGTCTCGTGATTTGGAATGGGCTCCGAGGTGTTAAATGAGAAAAAGGACGCAGAATATTGTGGGACCCTTCATGCAAGGGAGTGAGTGTCTGTACATATGTGTGCATGTATGTGCACAAATTGGTTTTATGTACAAAATATGCTATGTCTGGAAGGCAGAAAATATAAGACAGAGTGGTTTCTCCTGGAAGGCTCATGGAGTGGACTTTTTGAGTTTGACACTCTTTTAAAGCACTTCAAAATACTGAGAAAAAAAATGCCTAAGTGAATGAAGGCTTAGCCCAGAGTGTGGCCTGTGATGACGTGAAGTGAATCGTACGCCTTTACTCCCATTCCTCACACCCCTGCCCAAGACTGACTTAGTGCCTCCCTGTGCCCTCACTTTATTGAGCCACAATCCCCTATCCTATAGTGTCATAATTGCCTATTTCCATCTATCTGCCTTCCTGGACCACATATAACTCCAGGGAAAGCTTCCTGCCTCTAACAGGCCCTTGGCATGCAATGGGCATGCGTCCATAAATGCCGGATGGATTCCCTGACATCTGTCTGGGAGAAGAATGAAGTCTGGTTCTTCTCTCTGAGAAATCCATGGGCGGAGGGCGGGAGAAGTGTGATGGGTGTGAGTGAAAAAGAGAAAGAAAGGGGGAAAAGAACGTGACTGGTCCCGGGGTAGGGTGGAGGAGAAGGTTTATTAGAGCTCGGTGAGAGAGCATAGCCAGAGGCAGGGGCATCTGGGAGAGTCCAGAGTGGACCTGACCCTGAGCCATAAGGGGAGATAGAGAAGGGAGAGAGAGGATCCAGGGGCAGCAGCCAGGAGGCCCAAAGGAGAGCCGAAGAGGTTGGATTATATAGGGAAGGGCAGCTGGGGGAAGGGCAGCCCAGCTCCTGGGTCTTCTGGCTACAGCAGAGGGTTATGATAATTGTAGATTAGAAGGAAAACATTATAAAGCTCTGTAAGTGTTAGACACCAGGTATTTTAGGGTAGGGGGTGGGGTGTGCCATCCAGGAGGGCCCTGTGACAGGAAGGGTCTGAGGCATACAGGGAGAGCTTGGCAGCCAGTGTCCGCTTTGATATGTTAAGCAGGCACCTCGGGCCATTTGTCCCGGTTTGAAAGCTGACGGTAGGAGCCTTCCGGTGACAACAGGCTGCATTTGGCAAAGATGCCAAGAGGTGAGCTGTGGGAAAGGTGCCTGATAACGGTTTGAATCTGAAATTCCTATAGGCTCATGTATTTGAGCAGTTGGAACCCAGCTGGTAATGCTGTTTGGGGAGGCTGTGGAACCTTTAGGTGGCAGGACCTAGCTGGAGGACATTGGTTGCTGTGGGCTGGACTCTTTACGGGTTATAGCCCAGCCTCAGTTCTGGTCCAAAGCGACCTGTTTCCTGATCCACCATGATGTGAGAAAGCAGCTTCCTGCTCCTGCTGCTAAGATAAGAGCTGTTTCCAGCATCATCCCTGTAATGATGGACAGTTTCTTCCTAAACTGTGAGCTAAAATAATCTGTACCCCGCCCCCTTCCATTTTTCCTTCCGGCGATAAGGGAAGTAACTAACACAGCATCCTAGAACCAAGTCAGGGTTACAGCTAGGAGGTGGTGTGCGGGCCTCCCCAAAGGTGGCAGTTGGAAAGGATGAAGTATGAAGGTTGCGACAGAAAGGATCCCACGTGGTAAAGGCAGAAAACAGGGGGAACACAGACTTGACCAGGCAGGTGCTTTCTTGATTCACTCTTCCCGGAGGCAGAAGAGAGGGGCCATGACCTTTCTACTGAACCACAGACCTCAGCATCAGAGCTCTGCTGGGAAGGCTCAGTGGCATAGGAACCTAACCCTCAGCTGCTGGGTCAACACACGAAGACGGATCCGGGGGGAAGCCAGCTAGTCCCCCTGCATCTTTCTCCAGCCCAAAGACACCTTCAGCTAGTGCAGTTAAAAAAAAAAAAAGAAAGAAAAGAAAAAGAATGTTCTTGTCCCACCGTGTCTTCTAAGGAACGTTTTACTTGGGAGCTCCAAATTCATTGTTCTAGAGCAAGGGTTCTCAAACTGTGGATCACAGCCCCTTTGGGGGTCGCATATCAGATATCCTGCATATCAGATATGTACATTACAACTCATAACAGTAGCAACATTACAGTTCTGAAGTAGCAACAAAATAATGGTAAGGTTGTGGGGGGGGGGGTCACCACAACATGAGGGACTGTATTAAATGGTCATTACAGTAAGAAGGTTGAGAACCACTGGTCTAGAATAAATGCCTCAAAGGGACTCCACAGGATTCTTGGTCCCTGTTACAAGAAAACAGAACCGTCACGTTTAATATCTGGATGTGTATTGTCCTACAGTGAAACTCAGTGATAAGTATATCTGGCTTAGCATTATCTCCTGATAAACACTCTGGATAAATTATACGGAAGCTTAAGAAATGCGAAGTATCAAAGAAAGGACTGTTATTCAAGGCAGAGGTCCTTGAGTACTGGTTTGGGCGTTTGTTTGTTTGTTTGTTTGTTTGTTTTACCCCGTTGTGCTGGTAACTGAGCCTGTTTCCTTAGGCCCATTCCCTGCTGCGGTTCTCATGAGGCTAGCCTCCTAGAGAGGTAGGTACACATCTCGGGGCTGGCCAATCGGAGAACTCCATATCTCTAGTCATAAGGATTGGTTCAGAATTGGGCATGCGCCTTTGTGCGTGCTAGGTAGGCCAATCAGAGTCCTCTCCCGGTGGAGCGCTTGCGGAAGCTCCATACTGAGATCAGTTTGATCCTGATCTAGATGGGATCTAAATGGGAGTAGATGCAGGTCGAGTCCTGTTGGTATTATTCTGGCCTCTGTTGGTATATAGAGCCCTGTTGATATTATTCAGCACCAACTGAAGCAAGGTCAACTGTCAGTTCCTCAGTAGATTTATTATCTTCATTTACATCCTAAAAGGCCTAAGTTATTTATTTGTTTGTTTATTTTTATGTGCATTGGTGTTTTGCCTGTGTAAGGGTTTTGGGTCCCCTGGAACTGTAGTTACCGACAGTTGTGAGCTGCCATGTGGGTGCTGGGAATTGAACTCGGTTCCTCTGAAAGAGCAGTCAGTATTCTTAACCGCTGAGCCATGCCTCCAGCCCCCAAGGCTGAATTTATTGTGTCTTTCAAAAAACCAAATGGAAATCTTTCATCATTTTCACTACTACTAATCATTTCATGATTCTTTAAGGCTGGGCTGACCGTCTTTTCTCCCAAGAAGTCTGCCCAAACCACGTTATTATGTAGGCTATGTAGTTCAGATTGCATTCTCTCACCCTGGTTTGTCTGTAAGATTATAATTAGGAGAGGAGGTAGAAGTTTCTGGACACTGTGCATCTTTCCACGTAGCAGAGGAACTCCTAAAGTTAGGAGTGTCATGCTAGTTGTGAAGGTCTGTATACTGGGGTCACTCCTGGGGCAGAAGCAGGGTAGGGGAATAGGTGAAATGTGTGTGTTTGTGTGCATGCATATGTGTGTGTTTTCCCCCAGAGCAGAGACAATCTGTGCGTCCCTGTGTGTGGTGAGCCAGTGCAGGAGGACTGAGCAGAAAGACAGGCTCTTCAGGAAGCAGGACCAGCTCAGAGACAAGTTCCTGCATGGCTAGCTAGCAAGAGCCCTGGAGCCCAGGTGTGTGTGTGTGTGTGTGTGTGTGTGTTGGGAGCCATCCTGGCCTTCTAGCCTTGAGGGGAAACTACCCATAGTCTACAGTGTGCATAACCTATAGGGACTGCAATGTGATTGTTCCTAAGCTCTGGTGTTGAGCAGGCTACGTGTGTTAAATACACTTCAGATCATGGTACTTTCAACTTACAATGGACTTATGGGGGATGTAACCCTCTTGTAACTCCAAAAGAATCTATACACTGTAGATCCTCCCTCCGTCTCTCATGAGTGGACTCAGGTTAAGTAGGGAGCCCTCCATACCGAGGTGTGCTTAAGGGTCACTGGGAGACTTTCTAGTCTCAACTCCAGTGTGTGTCGCTACAAGTTATCAAGACAGGAAAGACCAGGTTGGGGTGGGGACATAAATGGAAAGTTCTGTGTTATCGGTGCTAACCCCGAAAGCCTGATATGTAGCCAAAGGGAGGTGACACATTAATGTGAGCCTGTAGCTCAGTGGAGAAGTCAGAACAGAAGACACAAGAGTAGGAGGCATCAACTAGGGTGGCTTTGAGAGGTGCAATGAGATCATTTAGGTGGAGGAGTGCCATGTGCTTTCCTTTTTTTAATGTAACTTCATATTAGCAAAGGGGTAGTGACATTTGAGGAAGGAGAAGAAAGTGGAGTAAAAACGGCAGACGGGCAGGAAGGCTGCAGAGCCGGACATCCTTGAGCAGACTCAGTTGAGATTCAATCGGTCAGCATGCTGGGTATTTCTTCCCCACCTACCCTTGACCACTTGAGTATGAACATAGAGGAGGCAGATGGCTAAGAGATAAGGCCCTTGGGCAACCAGAGCTTGGGCCTGACTCATAGGATGGTTTTTCTCTGTAGACATGGAGGGACCCATTGCTTTCTGGCCCCACAACACCAACACTTTCATGGTCCTTGCTAGTTTTGGACTCGCCAACAGAGAAGTCTGTCTAGACACTGGCAGACCTTTAGCGCGTCCATCCCTCAAGCTACCGCAACCTGAGGAACTAGAAGGGGTGAGATGGAATGCTCACAGTCTTGGGGAGCAGCCTTCATGGGCTCTCTGCCCTGCACCCCAGAACCAAGAACACATTCCTGCTCTGCCGTTCTCTTCACATCTCCCTTCAGAGTGACAGAGTAAGCACGTCTCGATGGCGGATCAAGGAACACAGAGATCTCTGTGGGAGTAGGGCTCTAGCCCCAACCCCAAACATGCTTGAAAGACAAGCAGACTCTCCCAGGAACAGCCTAGCCATAAAGAACTTCTGCGAAGGCGGTTTATTGGGGTGCATGTGTAGGTCTATCTCCCTCATCATCAGGTGCCCACTTGCTTACAGAGAAAGGACTTGTTCATCTTCATCTTACTCATCCATCTCTTTCTGCGCACAACAGCTGGCCCTTTCCACAGCTTACTCATCCTTCCTGGAGCAAGCCTACCGTGGTGCCTCGCACAGGCAGGTGCTTCATTAATTCTGACTGCAGAAACAAACAAGTGGATACATCAAAGCAGCCGTTCACTCCAGAGAGAGGGAGCCCCCACCTCCTCTGTAACCAGGTTGTCACAGCTCCGTGACACAAGCAGTCCCCAGACCCAGAGCTCGTCATCACCAGCACACTAGGGCTCCTGACCTCTGTGTAGCAAGACTCCTCAGGGCCTGTTGAGTCAGGAGGTCTGCTGGCCAGTCATGTAGGGAAGGGCTTGGGTGTTCTGGGGTGCATGGAAGAGAGCTGGTAAAGGTTTCCCCACAAGTCTTTGATCATGTATCATAAGTATACATGTGTATGTGTGCTCATGATTACATATGTGCCTGGGAGCTTATATGTATGCATGTTTATGCATGTGTTTGTGTGGACAATACATGTGCACACAGCCTGCTTTTAACCTGCGAGGTGCTCTTGCCTGAGGAGAGGTCAGCCGGTCTCTACCCTGTTCTTGCTCCTCTTTCTAATTCTGGTGCTTCTGACCCTGGAAGGTGTCAGTGGGTCATCTGACTGGCACTCTCAGTGGGTCATCCCATCCTTGCTGCAGTCAGGCCTGGAGCTTGGAGTAAGAGGCTAAGGCAAGCAAAGGTCCAGGAAGCAGACCAGGGCAGAAAAAACCAAGGTCTCAGGCTGCTGAACAGAGGGAGACCCATAGTGCCCTGGAGCTCCAGAGGCCCATGGCCAGGAAGGAGCTACCTAGAGGAGAGTGGGGTGATCCTACCCCGAAAGTGAGGTCTGCAAGTGGGACATGCCCTTGCCTAACAGAGCTGGGTCCAGAGAAATAGCTCCTCCTGAGGACTTGAGTTCAAGCAAGGAGCCTATGACTGAGCCTGGTGACTTCTTGATGACTGTGCGAGTCTCCTTGGTCTGCTGTAACAGCCTGGGCCCTCGAACATTGGAACTGAACCTGCTCAGAATCCTAGGGGCTGGAGGCCCATGATGAGGGCATCCATGGGCAGTTTCTTTTGAGGCCACTCCTCTAGATGGCCACAGCCACCCTGTGTCCTCATGTGGCCTCTCCCCGGCTTGCACGGAGAACAGTCAAATGGAATTAAGGCCCCCACCCTAATGGTTTCATATGGCGTAACCACCTCTTTAAAGACCCTGACTTGGAAGAGAGTCACAATAGGATCAGGGCTCCAGCATACAGCCTTCTTGGGGGAGGCGCGCAGTTTACTAAATGACAGTGACTATGGGATCATTGTCCTAGTAGTGACTGTGAGTTACAGAGTAGAGATGCTCGGCCACATACTACTGAGCTGTCAGCGTGGTTTGAGGTCTTCCCATGCACGTGTGTTTGTGCATGCCCGTGTGAGTCTATGTTCCTATGTGTACAGGTCCATATATGTGCATGCATACACATGTGTGCTCACACCCATATAGGAATTTGTATGTATACACACATTTGTGCATGTTTGTGAGCATGGTACATAGGCATAGAAGTCTGCCATTTGCCTGCTAGGTTGATGTGCCTGATTTTCCCGGGAGCTGGAGAGGAGGATGGGCTAGGCTGAGGGCATTTTGTGGTGGAGCTGAAACAGCCGTTCAGTTTCATAGCACTGAGAGGCAGCACCAGAACGCTTACCCCATGGCCTCGATGTCCTGGACTCCTCCATGATTCTGAGCTTTCCAGCCAAGTCAGACTGCAGGAGTCTCCTGGCCCAGATGTTACAGTCCCCAACAGCCGTCTGTCTTCTCTTCCTGTATCACGTAGGAGGGAAAGAGGCGGCTCCCTGAAGGTGACGTGATTCTCTGCTGAGGTTTGGAGCTCACCACAATGTCCTAACCGCCGTGACTCACTGGGTTATCAGGCTCTAACAAGTGGACTGATTTGCCCAAGGTCTGACACAGGTCCAGTACTGCGGAGGGCAGGGCTCAGTCAATGGAGGGCCTGACCCCCTGGATGCCTTACAGGTGCCTAGAAACCTCTCCCCAGCCCCCAGCTCCCTACCAGCAGGCCTCTCCAGCTAGGACACACTAGGCATAAACTTCATGCTGACCCCTCCTGCCAGAGGGACCTCACCCTGGTTTTATCTCCTTTGAACTGGTCCTGCCTGGTTTCAGCAGGAGGAAGAGTCTAGACTGAGGCCTTATTTGGGTTTCCAGCGGCAGCACTCCATCTGGATGTTTCTAAGGTGGTTCGATGCTCTGTCCATATAGCCATGGCAGCCTGGAAGCCCTGAGGGCAAGCCCTTCTTTCTTTCTGGCCATGACAGGTGAGGGAATGCTAGAGATAACCCTAGGCTGGGACTGGGGCCTAGAGAGCTCATCTCGACTCCTGGGTCCTTCAAGCCCAGCCACTAGTATAGGGATCTAGAGCTCTTGTCTCTGTCCTGGCCACAGTGGCCTGTGAGTGGATAGATAGATGGCCGTGTTGTTCCAGCCTCCAGGACAGCCAGGTGGCCTGGGCTACTAAGGATCCCTTTTCTCACACAACCTCAGCATCCAGGCCTGTTCTTGTCCAACCTCCAGCAGAGGCTAAGAAATGGTGACTAGGGGTTCCACGTGCCAGAGCTGGACCGGCTCCTTCAGAACTCTCCTGTCTTCTCATTGGCTGTTCGTAATGGGGTTGGCAAGTCATTTGCGCCTGTCCCTCTTATCGGGAGTGTATTTTTGCCACAGCACCTGGGAGGAGGCAGATACTCAAATGCACCTGTATTTATTTGATGAATGAATAAATGGGTCTCCAGACAATTCATGTTCTGTTTCCTGGAGCTCCTGTGAGGTTATCTTCAAAAGACGTGTGATTCAGTTCCTGGGTGCAGGTGGTGGTGGTGGGGGTTCCCGTCCATGTGTACTGGGTGCCCGCAGGAGTCTGCAGGGATTGGAGGAGGCTTCAGGTCTGTTGTGAGTGTGAGTCCTTTCGGTGAATCGACCTTGAGCCCTCCCTGCAGGAAACCGAAATTGGCTGTTTCCTCTCAGACCAAGCCTGAGGTACTTCAGGTGTGGGGCCGGCGGGTGAGAGAGAGGTTCTGACTGAGCCTGGCTGGCTTCCAGCAGGAGTGGCATGGGAATGTGGCCTTTGGCCCTTGAGGGCTGCCTAGCGGAGTGGGTGGGGCAACTACCCAGAGCCAAACCTCTGGGTGGCCTCTGACTGACACTTGTGGACAAACCCAGCGTTGGTAGCCACAGCGGGGCCTTTCTTCCTCTTCCCTCACTACCCGGGTTTTCAGTTCACACCTCTCATTGGTTGAGGGAGCCGTCAGGAAGCCCTCGGGATTCCCTCGACCCTGTGAAGACACAGACTAGAAGGGTGAGGTGCCCTGCGTGGGTCCACTGCCCTGTTCCCAAGTACAGTGACACTTGCCTGGGTTGGACAAGGTCATCTTTGGGTGGCCTCCAGTCCTTGCACCCGACAATCCCCATGTTTCGTTCTGCAGCATCCTAGGGAGAAGGTAGTTAGCTTCCTAGGGTGGAACCCATCAGGGACTGTGAATATGGAGGATGAGGGTCATGGCCAAGGCCGTGAGAAGAGCTGCTGCCCTGTTAGTGGCAGCCCTGTTCTGCCGGAAATTCCTAGTCTGGCCTGGTCCTGCGGAGCCTGAGGGGACAGGAAACCTGCTTTTCCTGCCCCACACTCCCACCCTGTTGCCAGGGGAAAGGCGGGCACTCACCAGCTCTCACACGGTGCCCTGGGGTTGAATTCTAGAAAAACAAGCCGTTTGGCCCATCCAGCCCATTGTCATCCCTTCCCCTCAGAGCTCTGACACAAGGGAACACGAGTCTTGGGTTTGAATCCTGCCTTTGGTCTTCCTGAGACATACGGCAAAGCCATTTTCCACGTAAGCCCGGTTCCCTGCTGTGCAACCCAGGGGTCCCAGGACCTGCCCTGATCAGGTGGTTATGAGAACCCCAGAGAAGAGGCAGGTGCTGCTCCTCCAGTGGGAGGATCTCCTCAGCTTCGGTACCCTAGCCCTATCCCATCCTATGAAACCTGGGCCCAGGTTGGATCCTGACCCAACCCTGAGTTGGGCCTGGGCTTGCTCTCGTCTCCTGTCCCTGTTTTTCCTCACAGCTCTGTGTTGGTTTCAGCCCTGTAGGAAGGGGACTGTCCTATTTCCTTCCCTCCCCAGGTGTTGGTTTACTTGCAGCCCATTTTTCCTACCCCTGTAGGCTTCCGTCCTAGGGAACAAAAATTTGCTTGCTGTACCTCTTCAGAGTATCCCTCACCCTCACATGGTGACCACTGTCAAGGAAATGGGCAGTGTTGGTCCCATCTGCCAGCCAACGCGTGGCCATCAGTGAGGGTCCTCATGAGCCATTCCCCACACTGTGACCTGGGCCTGGTCAGCACAACCACAGTGTCCAAGCCCTCTGAGGCAGCTGGGCAGTGAGGTCAACATTGTTGTGCTTCTCACATACTGCACGCCGCATGCGTTGTACCCAATGCCTCAGTCTTCACGGTGGCAACCGGGTGGGTAGGTGGTGTTACCCACACTCACAGAAAAGGAAACTGAAAACCAGAGAGTGAGTGACCTTCCTGAGGTCACATGGCTGTTAAGTGGCAGGTGAGGAACCTGGCCCTAAGGTTTATGACCTTTCCACTGCATATAAAAAAAAAAGGCACTTCCGGAAGGATGAAGGAGGAGAGAAGTGACCTCAGGGACACAGATAGACGTAAGGGCGCTTCCCCCAGAAGCCATCAGGCATAACTGTCACTGGCGGCTGCGTCTGTAGAGACATCTTCCCTCTTTGTACCTTGAACATTTAGTACCTCGTTCCCATCTTCCACAGATGGGCCCAGGGAAGCATCCGGCCTCAGCTGACCCCCACATCCCCCTGGGAGCCCCTCCTGTTTGCCAATCCTCTCTCCCTCCTCCACACCAGGGCAAAGTTAGAGTAGGGGCTGGGTTCCTTTGTAGACTCAGAGCCACAAACGCCGCCGTGCCTCAGGATACAAGAAAGCCATGCTGTGGCGTTTAACCCAGAGTCTACAAACAAGACAACCTGGATTCATAGTGTCGCCAACGTTGACCAGGGTGATAAAACAGTCAACGTATTTAGCTCCCCTCAACTTCAGTTTTCTCACTTGACCGTATGGGTTATTTTAAGGATTATGTGTAAATACTCGACAGTCAAACTTGGCACATCATGCCATGCTCAGTGAATCTCCGTAGTTCGGCGTGGGGTGGCGATGGTTAATACGTCTCTAAGCCTGGCTGTTCTGAGTGGAGTCACTGATGTAGGTATTTCTGGGTCTCATTTCTGTCCTGCTGTGGGGACCTGGGGGTGGGAATGGGAGAGCAGGCGACATTCAGGTAGAGGAATCTTGGAGGGTCAGACGGTGCCCTGTACCATTCCAGGGGCAAGGGAGGCAGCTTGCAGAAAATGGGCTGCTATCCAGGAGAGACGCAAGAGCCCCGACTCAAGGACCCCTCTCCTGGGACCTGTTCTCATACAGTCCCCAGAACAGAAAGAGCTCTTAAGAGTGTGACCTCCAAGGCCGAGTGGAGCTACTCTGCGTCTGTTGCCAAAGGCGACTGCTCAGTTAAGGACCTAGAGGGACACAGGAGGCTTCAGCAGGGAGCGGGAGATGAGAGAGGCTAGAAGAAAGCCAGTGGCTGGCTGGCTCAGAGGCTGTGGGGAGGTGAAAAGAACCCGCCGCTGTGCTGAAACAGGTCCTCTCCACTTCGGTCTTAGGAACTAATTCTTGCAGGGCTTGAGATTGGAGCTGAGTCACAGGGGACGTCAGCTTGTCTGGAGGCTGAACAGAGAAGCCCCTGGTAAGGGGTGGGAAGGAGTCAGACCTAGTGTGCTTACGCTCTTAACTGGTTTGACTGGATTCCCAGAGCTGCAAGGTTTGGGACTGTGACCCCAGGAGAGAGACTAGAACAGCGTCTCTCCACCTTCCTAATGCTGCGACCCTTTATTACAGTTCCTCATGTTGTGGTGACCCCCAACCACAAAATTATTTTCATTGCCACTTCATAACTGTAATTTTTCTACTGTTACGAATCGTAATGTAAATATAATGATATGTGGGATATCCGATATAGGACCCCTCCCCAAGGGGTCCGCAACCCACAGGTTGAGAACCACTGGACTGGAGGAAGAAGGCCGTTTCTGGGGCTCAGGATGTCTCAAGGATTCCAAAGGCAAACTCACGTCCCTTTTTTTTGGTCTGCAGAAGAGGAGCCGCTGAAGGGAAGATTTAAGGACTGTCAGCTTGTGGACAGGGTGGAGATTTCCAGCCAGCAAGCCTGTTGCGCAGGTGACTGGGCATTCCCAAACACATGCCCTTGCGGCTTTGCTGGCCACAGCAGGGGAGCAAATTACATGTTGTTAGAACAATCCGGATGATGAAGTCAGTCAGTGTAGCCTTGATCCTCTTTATTTCAGCGACAATTTGGCAAAGCAGCCGGTGGAGCTGCCAGCCGCGACTCTGGTGGCTGGTTCCTCTGAAGGAACTACCGTCAGGTATGACTACAGGGAGGGGTCATGGTCATGGTCTCAGTTTGCCGTCTGTCACTGTTTTAGTTAGGGCTACTATTGCTGTGATGAAACACCATGACTAAATGCAAACTGAGGAGGAAAGGATTTAGTGGGCTTGCACGTCCATCACTGAAGGAAGTCAGGACCGGAACTCAAACAGGGCAGGAACCTGGAGGCAGGAGCCGATGCAGAGGCCACAGAGGGGTGCTGCTTGCTGACTTGCTCCCCGTGGCTTGCTCAGCCTGCTTTCTTACAGAACCCAGGACCACCAACCAGCCCAGGAATGGCACCACCCACCATGGACTGGGCCCTCCCCCATCAATCACTGATTAAGAAAATGCCCTACAGGCTTGTCTACAGCCCCATCTTCCAGAGGCATTTTCTAGATCGAGGCTCCCTCCTCTATGATGACCCTAGCTTGTGCCACATTGACATAAAACTGGCCAGTACAGTCACCTTTTCCTTCTAGGTGGAAAGTTCTCCCAGGAAAGCCTGTTGGGACGGCAGACTGCCTTTTTCAAAGATGGCCTCTGTGGTGTAATCCATCTCTTGTGTTCTTCCCTGGGGAGTGGTGGTCAGGACCACCTCTCTTGGTAGGCTGGGGAATTTTGTGACTGCTTTGATGATTAGGAGTCACTGGGGGAAATAACACTGTGACTTCTGAAGCTAGATCAGAAGAATGTCACTGGCTCCAGCCTCTCCATTCCTCTCCTCCCCTCCCATTTGTGAAATCAGAGGCCATGCTGTGGGGAAGCCCAGGCTATGCGAGGAGGGTTCGGGCTGAGAGCATCTCTCTAGGCCCCCACTGACCACCAGCACCGGCCTCAGGATGTGCATGAGGACACTTTTGAGATGTCTCCAGCCCCAGGTAGCACCTAGCTGCAACTGCGTGGGAGGCCCTGAGTGAGAACTATCTGGCTGCACTCTGCAATCCTTAGAACTTCATGAGGGGTTAGGACGATGCTAATTTGTTAACACCCCTGAACAGCAATAGTTCCCACTCTTTGCCTCTGTTATTGAAAACTGGATGCCCACTCCTCCCAAGAGTTTCCTCCCAAGCTCTGAAAGTTCCTAATGTCTGTGTGACTCTTTCTCTCTCTCCCCCACGCCCTCCCAGGCTGGCCTCAAACTCACTCCCTATATACAGCCAAGGGTGATCTTGAACTTCTGATCTTCCAGCCTCCCAAGTGCCAGGATTACCAGGCATGTGCCATCAATGCCTGGTTTATTCAGTACTGGGGATCACACCCAGGGCATGATGCGTGCCCGGTGAATACTCCTACCGCCTCGGCTGCTTCCTAGCCCTTGAGTGACTCTGCCTCTCAGAGCAGATTTGAAATTAGGAACTCCAGTTGTCAAAAGCTGTTAGCTATGCTAACGTTTCCAAGACGGGCAGTTACGATGGAGTGGAAGGCTCCTGACGCCTCAGCGTCAGGCGGACACTGTCCCAACTCTGCCACCTTCTGGTACTGTGTCCTTGGGTCAGTCACTTTATACCTCCGTGCTTTGGGAAACTGGACGGTGTGTGTCTCCTGTGCTGAATTGGTGTGACATGGGGCATTCTTTATAACTAGTATCATTGTAAAGTAAGGGTCTGAGACAGCTTATAACGACGACGACGATACATAGGAAGTGCCTTGTGTGTCCGCAACAGTAACTTCTTTGTTCAATAGGCACTTCCAGGAGTCATTTGTACATACTGATTAGTTTGATGGTCACAACCATGAGTTAAACATCACTATGGGGGATGGGCATGGCTCAGGTGATAAAGACACTATCTGCCAAACCTGGAGACCTGAGTTGGATACTCAGGACCCCCAGGGTGAAATGAGAGAGTTACAAGTTGCCCTCCGTCTTCTGCACAGGCGCTATGTATGGGGTGTGCACCCTTATACACACACACACACACACACACACACACACACACACACACACAGAAATTTTAAAAAATCACTTGTGATCTGCATTTTGCAGAGGGGGAACCCCGAGATATTAAATCACTTTCCCCCGGCTTACACAATTAGCATTTTTGGAGATGGAATCTGAACCCAGGAAGTTGATTCATTGTGCCACACTGCCTCTGGGTAAACGTTTAACCCCGAGTTATGGGTGCTGAGGGCATAAGTGGCCAGCCCAGCCCTTTCCTGAAGAGATCAAGTGCATGAACCAGCATGAATGGAATCAGCGGCCGCTAGCTCTGAAGTGTGCTGATAAGAGACTAGGATGCCACTAGGAGTGGCCCAGGGCTGGTGGGCAGTGGAGCAGAGCGGAGGGAAGGAGGCCCCTGAGGAAGAGGAGGACTCCTTGCAGTATGGGGCAGAATCCCTCTTCTGGAGACTTGTGGGGCTGAGTCATCCTGGAAAGAGGCAGCCATGGGTGTTAGTACATGCAAGACATTCGACATTGGCCCCTACTCTTTTCTGGACCCCCAGTGAGTCATCTGCCTTCTCCCCTAAAATGTTAATGACGTGTGCAACCTCCCAGACAAGAACACACACACACAGTGTTTGGGGAAACAAGGATGGATGCTCTAGTTCAGTTTTCCAGTTGGCAAAGGATTTTTCTTTTAAGCATCCTTAAATAATTCTTAGCAGTTTTGGAGACACATTTACTTACAAAGACTGAATTTCTTCCTTCTCTTTTAAAAAATGTGTATGTATTTATTTGGGTGTATGTGTGTACATGGGTACATGTATGCCACTGTGTATGTGTGGAGGTCAGGGGACAACTTTTGGGACCAGGCAGGTCTTAGGGCTTGAGGTAAGGTTGTCCGGCTTGGCGGCACGGTCCTTCATCCCCTGAACCATTCTCTCGGGCCCCTCTTTCTCCTCCTAACATCTTTTATTCTTGAACAACCTTTAGGTTTTCTTCATGACTTGGGGTTAGCCTCTACCCCTATTTCACACCAAGCTGCAAAATGCTGAGGGGTTTCAGAGCTCCGCCCTGTCAAGGTGTGGCTCTTGTCCCTTTGTGGGACGGCTACTGAGATTTGCAAGTCCTCAGTCCTGGACTGCAGAGATGAGCAGTCCCCTCCCTCTCTAAGGCTGGCAGCTGCCGCCTGTCAGGGCTGTCAGGTTATTGGCTTAAAGGAGTTGAAAAACACCTTGGTGTCTTGCCCCGCTCCATGTCGTACTTACAGTTCAAATGTCAGTATTTGTTAGAAGTGTTTGCAAAGGCCGGGATTCCTGAGTCTCAAGCGGAGGGGCTTGGCTCAGGTGAAATGCTTGGCTGAAATGACATCTGCAGGCTGCCCCCTTCGCTGGCTTCAGTAACTCCATGGCTGCATTGGGTGACCTGTCAAGATCTCTCTTCATTTGCTTATTTTTTTTTCACATGTCTGTTTCTCTCCCTTCCTATTATTAGCATTGGTTGCCATTCCCAAAACCTCAGGTGGTGCAAAGTTGGAATCCCAGCTCCTGAGAAGTGGAGACCAGAGGATTGTGAATTCAAGGCCAGCCTGGGCTACAAGAGACCAGCCTCAAAACCACAAAAGCATGCTAGAGAGATGGATCAGAGGTTAAGAGCACTTGTTGCTCTTGCAGAGGACCTGGGTTCCATTCCTAGTACCTACACAGTAATTCACAACCACCTATAACTTTAGTTCCAAGAGATCTGATGCCCTCTTTTGACTTCTGTGGACACCAAGCATGCATGTGGTCCATGGAACACACACACACACACACACACACACACACACACACACACACACACACACACACAGGCAAAATATACATATAAAATAAAATAAATAAATCTAATAAAATTAAAGCCCAAAGCAAAAACAAACACCCCTCCCCCCCAAATCCCAATAACCTCATCACCAACTTAGGTCCTTCCAGAACACTGTCACTACTGTCCCTTCAGTCTTAACGCCTCTGCCCATATTTCATTCCTCATCTTGAGGCTACACTGGCCAGCGTTCTCCAAATACTCCTAAGTGCCTAGCACATGGCCAGACTCTCAGTGGCGCCAGCTAGAACACAAGCTGGAGCCAAGTTTCCAAGCGCTCAGAGTCTGGCCATATGGCTGAGGAGGTGAGGCCAATACGTAGGACCAGTTAAGGACACAGGCCGGGTGACAAGGCGTGGATTGTTCAGTGGGAGCTACATTTCAGTTGAAAACAAAATGCTAGTAGGTATGAGGTGTGACAAAGCCATGCTGGGTTCCCCTAAGAGCAATGAAGAGTGGAGAGGCTGAGGAACATGGCTGGAGGCGTGAGCGATTGGCTGATGGAGAAATCATGGGTCCCTTTAGAAGACTTGGAGATGGGCATGGGGCAGGGAGGAGAATTGAGCAGAAGGCCTGTGTGTGGAGGAGGCCTCCAGGGTCTGGTCCAGGAGGGCGTGGACTCTTAGAGTAGGTCCTGGGAAAACAGAAAAGCCTAGTGAGGGCAGAGCTGAGCTGTCACCTGGGAATGGCAAATGACCACAGCTGAACCTTCAGCATCCCTGAGGGGCTGCCCAGGCTGCTGGCAAAGATGGCCTATTCCAAGCTCTCCAGCAGACACCCAGGCTCCTCAGGGGCTCTGACCTAAGGGTCCTGGAAACCATTGAGAAGAGCAATTAACAAAGTAAAGGGTAAACAGAAACCGGAAACCTTTCACTCAATCACCTTGAAGTGGTTCCCAGCATATTAACTAGGAACACACACTCCCTCGCTGGCCTCATGCGCACACACACCATGCAACAAAAGGAAGTTTCCTTTGCAGATTTGCAAGGGGTGGGGAGCGTGCACGCGCAGTGAGTGGGCTGCGGTGACTGTATTCTCACCAAGCAAGCTGGTATGAACACAGCCATGCTCCAGGAAACAGGGCTCGGAAGGGCGTGGGGAAGTTTTCCTGCTGTTCACCCTGACGTTGTTGCAACTAGCCCACACCCAGCCTTGCATTGCCCCGGCATGCCTGGAGTCCATCCTCTGAGGATTCACAAAGAAACATACCACACTGGCAGGGTTGGGTCCCAAGAGCAATTAGGACAGGGACAGGAACAGTGCGGAACTCTGGTCTGTGGTCCACAGGCCCCAGGAATCGGACGGAGCAGGGTGGCTGGGCCACACAGTATAGTTATTTATCCAGGGCCACACAGATGGTGGCAGCACAAATTCCTTGCAGTTTTTAGGCCTGTTCAAAAGGACACAGAGAGGAGTCTGGGCTGAGGGGTCAGGGGATAACAATGGCGATCGCTAGTTTGCTATATATAGAGACCCCTGTGCTCAGAAACCACCCACAAGACAGGAGTATCTCTGGTCATCTGGTATGTTGGTCCTGTGAACCACTGCCTTAGTTAGGTTCCAGCCTAGAAGGACCCTGAACCTTGGGATTCTGCTTCCTCCCTACCTCCCATTCACTCAGGCAGGCCCCTCCCCGGAGAGAAGTTTCCAGTGGTGCAGAACTGTGTTGAGGGGTAGATGGGCTGGACTTCGGCCAGACCTGGTGAAGGTGACATGTATCTCAGAAGCAAAACCCGAAACTGACCTCCATGGGTCTCACCATGTGTTCTGAGCAGGACTATGGGAACAGTACATCACCCGCCCTTCTCACCTGCCTTACAACAGCCCTGGACCACAGGGACCAGCAGACTCCGGGAGGTTCGTCTTCGAGCATCACCAGGATGCAGGGAATCAACTTCCTTTCTTACTGGGTGCCCTCTATCAGGACGCAGCTAGGAGTTAAGAGACCGAGTGAGTGACAGAGGCCAAATGGGACAGGGGCAGGAGGGGAGTGTCCAGGAAGGAAGAGACCAATGAACGTGTGATAATGGAACTGGTTCTTCCAGGAAGAAATGAACAAGGATATGTTGAGGTTGGAGGGGTAAGGGTTCAGGTCCCAGTAACAGGGAGCAGTTAGGGTGCCCCCTGAAGAGCTGAGACCTTCCCTCTAGGTTAGTGTTTCTCACATGAAGAGGAAGACTGAAGAGGAAATGGCATCCCTTTTCCCAGAGGTATTTGAGATGTGCAAGGACATCCCCCAAATACAAGATAAATGTGGCTTCTACAGTGAGCTTGAGAATACATAATTAAAGATGGGCCTTAATACATTTAAAGTTGGATATCTCTAATGCCATCCACTTGCCTGCAAATTTCATGATGTCATATTTTTTTTTTTTGACAGCTGAGTAATACTCTATGGTGTAGATGTACCACATTTTCTTTATCCTTCTTCAGTTGAGGGGCTTCTAGGTTCTGGCTATTAGGAATAATGCTGCTATGAACATAGTTGAGCAAGTGTCCTTGTGGTATGATTGAGCATCCTTTGGGTATATGCCCAAGGGTGGTATCGTGGGGTCTTGAGGTAGATTGATTCCCAGTTTTCTGAGAAACCATCATACTGATTTCCAGAGTGGCTGTACAAGTTTGCATGGGTAACCCAGACCCAGAAAGACAAACATGGTATGTACTCACTTATAAGTGGATAGTAGATATAAAGCAAAAGATAACCAGACTACAACCCACTGCCTTAAAGAAACTATGTAACAAGGAGGACCCTAAGAGGGACCTATGGATCGCCCTGGAAAGGGGAAATAGATGAGATCTCCTGGGTAAATTGGGGACATATAGAGGGGGTATAGGGGAAGGGATGGGGAGGGAACATGAGAGATTGGGACGGTCTTGTTGGGGGAGGGACGGAGTGGAAGAGCAACAAAAGAGATATCTTGAGAGAGGGAGCCATTATGGGGTTAGAGAGAAACCTGGTGTCAGGGAAAATCCTAAGAATCCACAAGGATGACCCCAGCTAAGACTCCTAGCAATAGTGGAGAGGGTGCCTGAACTGGGCTTCTCCTGTAATCAGAGTGGTGACTACCCTAATTGTCATCATAGAACCTTCATCCAGTAACTGATGGACACAGATGCAGAGATCCACAGCCAAGCACTGGTCAGAGCTCTGGGAGTCCTGTGAAGAGAGGGAGGAAGGATTGTAGGAGCCAGGGAGGTCAAGATCGTGAAAGGGAAACCCAGGGAGACAGCTGACTTGTGCTCGTGGGAGCTCACAGGACTTCAGACCGACAGCTAGGGAGCCTGCATGGGACCTCTGCATGTGGGTGACAGTTGTGTAGCTTGGTATGTTTGTAGGGCCCCTGGCAATAGGACCAGGATCTGTCCCTGGTACATGAGCTGGCTTTTTGGAACCTACTCTCTATGGTGGGATGCCTTGCTCGCCTTTGATGCAGAGGGGAGGAGCTTGGTCCTGCCTCAACTTGATGTGCCCTGTGTTGTTGACTCCCATGAGAGGCCTTACCCTTTCTGAGGAGTGGATTGAGGGGTGGGGTAGAAAGGAGGTGGGGGGAGGGAACAGGAGGAGAGTAGGGAGGGGAAACCATGTTTGGTATGTAAAATAAATTAAAAAATTGACTGGGCAGTGGTGGCCCATGCCTTTAAACCCAGCACTCGGGAGGCAGAGGCAGGTGGATCTGTGAGTTTGAGGCCAGCCTGGTCTACAGAGTGAGATCCAGGACAGGCACCAAAACTACACAGAGAAACCCTGTCTTGAAAAAACCAAAACAAACAAACAAACAAACAAATAAATAAAATTTAAAAAGTTGGCTATCTCGTGGGAACTAAAATGCAAACCTTGCATTTTTCAGCTTACACAGGAGCGTTCCCTTCTGGTTGATCCAAGCAGCTGCTTCAGAGTGCGTCCCCACACAGAGGGACATTGGTCTCCCTGCTGTGTCCAGCAAGCCCCGGGAAGGCTTTAAGTCTCTCAGGCTGTTCCAGGGGAGGCCAGAGACCAGCAAGGGAAAGGAGTGGTCTGGGGACTGTTGTCACCCCTAGAAAGAGGACAGCCAGTGTGAGGCCATGCTCTCAACTCGGGTTCCCCTCAGAGTCTTCAGATAGGCGTCTCCCTGCCAAGGAATCTCGGACTACTGGAGCGAAGCAGTAGTTTCTGGACAGGACAGGACTCATGAACTCACAGCAGCTGGGGTTGCCTGCACAAACCCAAGCTGGTGAGCATTATATGGTGCGGCAAAGGGGTCGCGAGCCCCAGTGCATGATGCCGGGGGCTGGAGCGTTGGCTCAGCACTTAAGAGTACTTGGTGCTCTTGCAGAGGACCTGGGCTCAGTTCCGAGTACACACATGGTTGCTCACAACCATCCATAACTCCAGTTCTAAGGGATCCAGGGTCCTCTTCTGTGTGACTTCCACGAGTACCAGGACACACGCAGGCAAAAATTCATAGACATAAAATAAAATCGATACATTAAAAAAAATCTAAGTGATGGTGCCGACTTTGGCCAAGGTGGACGAGAACAGAGCCATGGCTCCAACAGGATCCAGGTATGTCATGATGTCGGTGACTTGTTATGAGGACCGTGTGCCCTGGTCACTGCTGACTTGTGAAAGGAGTAACCCTGAAGCCCCAGAGAAGCTTCTAGATGTGAGGGCATGCCCAGTGCAGTTCACAAGGGCAGGGAGCTGGCACCCAGACCCTCCCAGAGGTGTCTGTGGATGGTGGGGGCTGGACCCGGCGACGAGATTGCTCTGGGCAATCCAAATATCAGCCTTCATGTATTAGCAGAGAGAGCTGCTGCTCCAACTTCCATTGATGGGTCAAAAGGATCTCAAAATGGCATCGCAGCTGCTGAAGCAGGTGCCAAGTTATGGAATAGAATGATGGGTAAGTAAAGATCTCAAAGTTTGAAAGCTCTTTGGCTGGCAAGAGGTGGCTGAGATGCTGCCCACGAATGGAACTCCCCACCTGCAGTGGACATTATGGTGTTGTTCCAATCTTAGATGGTCTTTTAATAAAAAAACAAACAAACAACAACAAAAAACCCAGAGCCAGATATCAGGGTGAAAGCTGAAAGATCAGAGAAGTGGAACAGCCAGCCACTAGTTCTTACCTCTATGAAATCCTCAGCCTACAAAGAGTGAGTTCCTGTTTCCTCACGCCTTATACACCTTTCTCTGCCCTGCCATATTACTTCCTGGGATTAAAGGTGTGTGTGCTTCCCAAGCAAAGGCATGAGATCTCAAGTGCTGGGATTAAAGGCATGTGCCACCACTGCCTGGCTCTCTTTCTCTCCTATATTGGATCAATCTCATGTAGCCCAGTGTGGCATTGAAATCACAGAGATCCAGATGGATCTCTGCCTCCCGAGTGCTAGGATTAAAGGTGTGTGCCACCACTGTCTGACCTCTATGTCTAATCTAGTGGCTGGCTCTGTCCTCTGATCCTCAGGCAAGTTTATTAGGGTATACAATATATCATTATGGGACAGAGAATAGTTGTTTACAGACATCTCCTTTCTTCTTCTGAGCATAGACTACTCCAGGATCTGGAACCTTGTCCATCATCTGAGTCACATAGGTTCTTTAGAAATGAGACCTCTAACACAAAGGCAGTCATTTATTATTATTATTATTATTATTATTATTATTATTATTATTATTATGGCTGTGAAGATGGCATAGTTCAGTGAGTTAAATACTTGCAATGCAAGTCAGAGATCTGAGTTTGAGTCTGCAACTCCCATGTAAACAAGCCAGGGTCTGGCAACTTGTGCCTGTAATCCCAGCGCTGAGCAGATAAGACAGAAGGATCTGGGAGGGGAGGAGGGGGGCTCACTGGCCAGCCGGTCAAGTCAATCAATATACTCCAGTCTCAGAGGAAGATGCTGTCTCTAAATGACCTTAAACAAAATAAAATATGGAGATCAATAGAGGAGGCTACTGACATTGACCTCTGACCTCCACATACTCAAGCAAATGTGCCTTCATCAGTTCTCTCTCTCTCTCTCTCTCACACACACACACACACACACACACACACACACACATTTTATCTTTGAGATAGACTCTTCCATCGTCCTAGAAATTGCCAATTAAACTAGGCTGAGTGACCAGCAAGCCCCAGGGGTCTGCCTGTGTCTGCCAGCACCGGGATCACAAGGGAGCACCCCCAAGCCCGGATGCACCACCAGGCCTGGCGTTTTACATGGGTCCTGGGGATTCAACTCAGTCTGGTCCTCACGCATGCACTCCAGGCACTTCACTGACTGAGTGATCATCTCCCAGACACTCCCCCGTGAGACCACATTCTTAATCAGCAGTTCTCAACACAATCCACCACCCCCCACCCCCATTTCCCAAGACTATCTCAGGGGATCCCAAGGCCAAAATGTCTCCGTAATAACATGTCGTCTTTATTCGCCCTTTTCACTATCACTGTCAGCACACACCGAGTTTCCCAGAGGCTGTGTGACCTAATATGGCAAGGGATTAGTGCAGCAGCGGACGTGAGAATCAGCTGCCTTCTGCTAATCCAGACACTAAAGGGAGATTTGCAAACACGAAAAATGATGCTAGCTTTGTGAGGAACGTGCTTGCTTTAGAAAATTTTCTGAGTGTGTGTGTGTGTGTGTGTGTGTGTGTGTGTGTCTGTGTCTGGAGGCCTGAGAGCAACCTCGGGAGTTATCCTCAGGAACATGGATCATCTCCTTTGAAACAGGGTCTCTCACCAGGATCTGGAGCTCACCAATTAGGCCTGACTGGCCGGCCAGGGAGCCACAGGGAGACTCCTGTCTCTGTTTCTCCAGTACTGGGATTACAAGCATGCATTCACCATGCCCAGCATCTTATGTGGGTTCTGTGGACCAAACTGAGATCCTATCCTCTTGCCTGGGAGGCAAATGCTTTACCAACTGAATCATTCCTCACACCCTCCCCCCATTTTCATAAAAATGTTTTACTGCTACAAAATGCCATATTTTAAATGAATTAGCAATTTTTTAAAAAAAATCAGTGCTGGTTCTTAACACGGAGTAAATCTACAGATCGAAGGCACATAAATACATTGGGATCTTCAGTCGTTTATAAGAATGTAAGTGTGCAATATATATAAAGGGATGAAACCTTCAGCCTAGCTGGAGTCAGAGGTCTCCTGATGCTGGTCTTCCTCTGAGGGGCTGACTGAAGCCACGCAGTCAGAGGTCTCAACAAAGTTCTGATAAGTTTGCAAGACGAATAAAGGCTAGAGGAAGCATGTTGAAGCCAACGCATGTGGCTATTCCACCACACGGACACATGAGGGCGCTCTTACCAACCTGCAGATTCCTTGTAGCGCTAGAAACAAGGTTGCTGATGGGCGTGTTAGTTTTATTTACTACAGTAGCAAAGGAAAGATGTATCTCTTGCCTACAGTGATGTCATTTTCAACGTCTCCATGTTCTGTATATTATTAATCAATCCCATACAGGCCCATCCTCCTGGTCTGAGGGCCTCTAGTCCTTAGTCACAACTCAGTGGCCCCTCAGGTGGTATTGGAAAGGCAGGCCATGAGGAACTTGACCATGTTTCCTGAAGTGACCTCTAGGGACTGATGAGGACGGAAGAATATTTTCATTATGTGCAACCCTCTTTGAGCAATAGCCTCAGTAACCATTCCCAGCTCTGGCTGGCCCGTGGCAGGCACGCTGCTTTGCGGCATTTTGCTCAACTGTATAGATGGTGGCTTTTATTTCCATCCCAGCACTAGAGTCACCTACACCTGTGCCATCCTTAGCAAATGACCATACCTAGTGTTCAGTGGGAGGGTCAGTCGGTGCTCGGTTGGCACCTGGGGACACGGGCCTAGCTTCTGTTACTGGCCTTTCCCATAACATCATGCCCGACTTTCGCCTCCTGGAGACACATCTTTTTACATTTTGAAGGGAATTCTGCATTGTCAGTGAGCTGTTAAGGGACTTAGGAAGCACTAGCATGGTATAAGTATTGTCAACAATGACACTGCAGTCTGGGTACTTATGGAAGGTCCGTCGTTCCTTCTTAGGGGCTGGGGTAAGTTAGGTTTGTAATAGGAGTGGTCTGTTTTAAGTCTTACAGTGCTTCTCAACATTCCTAATGCTGCGACCCTTTAATACAGCTCCTCATGTTGTGGCGGTTTGAATAGGAATGGCCCCCAGAGACTCAAGTTTGAATGCTTGGCCCATAGGAAGTAGCACTGTTAGGAGGTGTGGCCTTCTTGGAGGAGGTGTGTCACTGTGGGGGTGGGCTTATGTTTACGCTATGCCCAGTGTGACACACAGTCTCCTGCTGCTGCCTGCAGATCAAGATGTAGAACTCTCAGCTCCCTCTCCAGCACCGTGTCTGCCTGCATGCTGCCATGCTTCCCTCCATGACGATAATGGACTGTACCTCTGAACTGTAAGTCAGACCCAATTAAATGTTTTCCTTTAGAAGTGTTGCCGTGGTCATGGTGTCTCTTCACAGCAATAGAAACCCTAACTAAGATAACCCCCCAACCATAAAATCATTTTGTTGCTACTTCATAACTGTAAGTTTGCTACTGTTATGAATTGTGATGTAAATATCTGATATGCAGGATATACACGACCCTCAAGGGGATTGCGGCCCACAGGTTGAGAACCACTGACTTAGTGGCTGGTGAGGGTGTTTTTTTTTTTTTTTTAAAGACAAACCAGATGGAGGACATTAGGAGGCAGGTGAAAAAAGCTAGGTAAGGAATGATGAAAACCTGGAGCAGGTGATGGAGCAGAGAGCAGGTGGTTGAGAAGAAGCCAAAGGACCATGATGGCGCAGGTAACAGAAACAGGTGGCAGGTGGGCAAGTGGCCACGGAATCTTATGGAGGAGGCCTGGCGGTTCATTAGCCTGCAGGAGGGAACGGACTTGAACAGGAACAGCCGGAATAATCTCAGATGCACGGAGGACCGGAGGCCCTGTCCTTTAAGATGTCAGTGCCCCAACCTCTCTGTTACTCAGGTTCTGAAGGTGGCACAGGCCCTGTGACCAGTAGCCCCTGAGGGCTGTTTCTGGGCCTCCGTATAGCCAGCCCCTAGGTTTGTTTTGGAAAAAGGTGTGGTGTCTCTAAAAGATGCCCAAGCTCACTAGAGAGATGGTGCTAACATCCGGTGTCTTTGGGAGGGGCATAAGGAGAATTTTTCTTTCCCTTGACCCGGAAGGAGAAGGTTGGAAGCCTGTGAACCATAGGCAGACTGATGGGGCACCTGGGCCACCTGGAACCTAGATCCCAGGGCCAGCCTTGTGAGATGGTCCTGCGCAAGGAGTGTCACAGAGAGTACAGACCCACCTGACCTGAAAGACCCGAGCCGGGCTGCCTCCACCGGCAGGTATTCGAACAGTGAGTGAACAGTGAAGTCGAAGGACCCTTTAGATTCTGGAGTCTAGAAGCTTCCAACTAAACTTAAGCTGACAGAGGCTCAGAGTCAGCAAGCGTTGGCATTTACAGCTCTCAGCCAGGTATGGAGCAGAGCGCATGCGCTGTCCTTCTCCTGAGGGAGAGAAAGACCTGTGGATACCAGGGGTCAACCTCAGGGCTCTCTACCTTGTTTATTCTTTATTTACTTTTATTTTTTAATGTTTGTTTATTTAGAGGGATTGTATTTATCGACTTATTTATTTGTGAGCACACTTGTGGTGGTTAGAGGAAGCTAATTTGCCCGAATTGCTTCACTTCTTCCACTATATGGGTCCTGGGGGGACCAACTGAGGTTACTTAGGTGGGGAGGCATAACCTCCAAGGACCATCCCCCCCCAGCCCCCCACCTTGGTCTTGAGAGAGGGGTTCCTGTGTACATGGAACACACTTGACTGGCTGAGTGATCTCCCCTGTCTCCAAGTCTGGATGGCCAAACCAACTAGGGCCTTTGCTAGTCACGGGAGCCAGGGACTCCCTTATTGGCTGCAGCCAGCGCCTGTGAGGGTGAGGCAACATTTACAGGAAAAGCTACACTACCTCTGTCGCCCAGACTGGAGAACGGGGATTCCTTTTCTCTTCCTGAGGCAGCCCATGAGATTTCCCTGACTCTCCGCCCCTGGGAATCCTCCGCGCTCCGGATGAACCATTTAAAAGTCACTCTTTGGAAACTATTTCTTGAGAACCTTCTCTGTCCCACCCATAATGCTCAGGAGTGGGAAGAAGAGAACCAGCGTGGAAAAAGACAAAAACATGCCTTAAAGTCTCCGTTTACACCCCCTACTTGGGCCAGCTCCCTAATTCCCTGCAGCTGTCCGGTTTCTGCAGAGCCTGGCCTCCCTTTGGCCACGCCCATCCTGCGAAGTTCAGCTGCTCCCTTCTCTACCCCCAGGGCTCCATTTTAGAATTTTCTTTCTTGTAGCCCCTTCTAGAAGTGGCCTCCTCACTTCTTTGGCTCCACGCTGGCCTTAAAGCAGTGGTTCTCAACCTGCGGGTCACAACCCCTTGGGGTTGAACGACCCTTTCACAGGGGTCTCCTAAGCGCATCAGAAAACTCAGATATTTACATTACGAGTCACAACAGTAGCAAAATTACAGTTACAAAGTAGCAATGAAATAATTTTATGGTTGGGGGGTTCCCACAACATGAGGAACTGTATTAAAGAGTCGCAGCATTAGGAAGGTTGAGAACCACTGCATCTAAGGATACAACCCCAGATAGAAAGTGATGGCGACGGGTCTGGGCAGGGGATGGTCAGTTAAACCTTCAAGGTGATAAGAGGTAGCAGGGGAAGGAGGCTATTTTAAGCTCTATTGGCAGCAGTAGCCAGGCAAGGACAGAAAGGCCGGTTTAACTCTGTATAATGTTTCAACACATCCAAACGTTCACGTGCAGGCAAACACCACAGGCTGTATGGTCTCGCCTCTGCACAAGGATTCAACCTCAAGCTGAACCTTCTTAACTAAGTGGGAGAGACGCTACAATTTCTGACCCCCGCCAAGAAGGCTTCAATTCCCTTGAGGGGAGATCTGTTCCCTGTTCGTTCTTTTTTCCTTCCTTCCTTCCTCCCTCCCTCCCTTCCTGCCCTTCTTTCTTTCATCCTCAGAAAGGACCCTAGAGAGTCACCGTCTAATGTAACCATTGTTCTTGGGGTAAACGATGAAGCATCAAGGACAAAGAATTACCCTCAAATGTGTCTGAACTGTATTGCCAGAGCTAATGGGATTTGTAAGGGTGAGGGGCAGGGAGGGGGAGGAAGGAAGTGCCTGGAAGCCATAGGGTAGTGATGATCCTGGGCTTCAAGTTTTGCTTGCCCCCAGGGGTGGCTGGTGGTTACTGGGCCAGCATGTTGCCCTGGACATGTGCTCGGGGACTGAGTGGATCATCTTAGGGTTTAGATGTGAAACGTCCCCATAGGCTCATGTGTTTGGACACCTCTTCCTCTGCTCGTAGGGCCATTTTGGGAGAGTGCGAAACATCTGGGAAAGGAAGGATGGATGGTGGGGGGGCAATGGGGGCCTGGCTTTTGAGGATGATAGCCCAACTCGCTTCCAGCCTATACTCTGTCTCCTTCCTAGTCCTCCATGGTGTACCAAGCATGCCTTATGCCCCTGCTGCCACAGGTAGAAGTTGGTGCCGCCACCATGCCTTCCTCACCACGATGGGCTGTGTCCCCTCAACCACCAGCCAGAATTAACCCCTCTTCCCTTAAGTTGCTTCTATTAGGTATTTGGCTAAAACAACAAGAAATTTAACGAATACAGGCCCTCTTTAGGAGACTCCCAGAAAATGAATTGAGAAATCAAATTCATAGTACATGGGACCTTACGTGGGCAGTGGCTTGGAGTGGGGTTTCAGTGTTTTGTTTTTTCCTTTTTATGTATACATGTGTGTGGTGTATTCGAGTGTGAGTATTCATGTGCACATGTGTGGAGTATATATGTGCATGTGTGCCTGTACGGGCCCAAGGTTGCTGTTAGGAATCTTCTTCAGTCTACCTTATTCTTTGAAGTAGGGTCTCTCCGTCAAACCCAGAGGTCACCAGTACAGCTAGGTTCGCTAGCCAGCTTGCTGGGATCGCCGGTTGGAGTTACGGGCTGGTTGACGCATCCACCTGGCATTCACATGGATCCTGGGGGTTTGAACTCTGGTCTTTTTCTTTGTTCTGCAAGCACTTTACCCACTGAGCCATCTCCCCAGGTCCCAAAGGAATCTTTATAATACACTGTTCTGCTAAAAACAGGAGACGGCATACAGGTGATATACACATACATACATAAAAGACATATGTGCATATGCATAATCATACCCATTCACCTATCTGCATCTCCAAACACACACAGGAAATGTCTCTCTCAATTATGAGTGATCAAAATCCTTTCTGGGCTCCATGGATCCAGGGGAACCTGGGGTTCTGTCTTGACCCCACAGGTACCAGCGTAGAGGCTGCCTAGTGTGGGGAAAAGCCACTGGGTGAGGGTGGTTCCAACTCTGCCCCCAGCACATGGAATCATCAGGATACACATCTACAGAGAGTAGTAGAAAAGTCCCAGGTGTCCAGAGATCTCATTCCCCACATTCCTTAGGGTAACCAGAGACCGGAGCTGGCTTACTCTCAGGCCAGGCACATGAGTTAGGCAGTCTGGTCTCTTCATTCACCAAACTGTACAGGTATAGCTTTCTCATAGTGTGCTGATGAGGAGAGTACTTCCTCGATTCTCCTAGCCTAGATTTATTTAACTATGTGGTGACGTCCACTTGACCTGGGCCATTGTTAGTATGATGGTTGGTTAGGTATCATTGTGGATACTTCTTTGAAGGTTCTTTTGAGGCCAAAGTGGTGGCACACGCTTTTAATCCCAGTACTTGGGGGGCAGAGGCAGGCGGATCTCTGTGAGTTCCAGGACAGTCAGGGCTCTCTAGAAAGACTGTCTTAGTTAGGGTTTCTATTGCTGTGAAGAGACACCAGGGCCACAGCAACTCCATAAAGAAAACATTTAATTGGGACTGGCTTATAGTTTGGAGGTTTAGTCTGTTATCATCATGGTGGGAAACATGGCCACATGCAGGCAGACATGGCAGACACGGTGCTGGAGAGGTAGCTGAGTTCTATGTCTTGATCCACAGGCAGCAGGAGAAGACTGCCACACTGGGCCGGGCTTGAGCATCTGAGACCTCAAAGTCCACCCACAGTGACAGACTTCCTCCAACGAGACCACACCCACTCCAGCAAGGCCACACCTACTAATAGTGTCACTCCCTAATGAGCCTATGGGGGCCATTTTATTCAAACCACCACATTATTCTACTCCCTGGTTCCCTGGGCTTGTAGCCATATCATCCTGCAAAATGCATTTAGTCCAACTTCAAAAGTACCCATCAGGGTTGGAGATTTAGCTCAGCAGTAGAGTGCTTGCCTAGCAAGTGCAAGACCCTGGGTTCGGTCCTCAGCTCCAGTAAAAAAAAAAAAAAAAAAAAAAAAAAAAAAAAAAAAAAAAGTCCCTATAGTCTATCACTGTCTCAACAATGTTTAAAAGTCCAAAATTCCAAGTTGCTTCTGAGGTTCATGCAATCTCTGAGCTGTAATTCTCCTATAAAATCAAAATAAAAAGGCAGATCACATACTTCCAGCATATAATGGTCCAGGATATAAATTACTGTTCCAAAAAGGAAGAAAAGGAGCATCACGAGGAAAACAAGACTGAAAACCATCTGGGCAAACTCCAAACTCTGCATCTCCATGTCTGATATCAAAGCACTCTTCAGATCTCCAAGTCCTTTCAGCTTTCTTGACTGCCTTACCACCAGCTTTCTGTTTTTGATGGTTTCCTTCACTCCCTAACCTTGGCTGTCCTGGAACTTGCTCTGTAGACCAGACTGGCCTTGAGTTCAGAGACCTGCTTGCCTCCGTCTCCTGAGTGTTGGGATTAAAGGTGTGGGTCACTACACCTGGACATAAACTGTTCTTTAATTCCTTTTCATAAGTTGGAAGGTTAGCTGGGTGAAGTCTTGCCCTGAGGTCACCACTCCCTTTATTCCATTTAACATCAGGTTATTCTTTAATCTCTTTATCTCCTTGAACACAGGATTTAACCACAGGACAGAGTCAACACTAGGCTGTTCAGAGATTTCCTCTGCCAATGCAATTTAATCTCAGACAGATCTTTTTGGCCAAGGGCAAAAAGCAGCCACATCCTTTGCCAAAGTATCTCAAGAACAGTCTCTAGGCCACATACTAAAATTCTTCTCCTCTGAAAC
>CABHPQ010002004.1:0-47620 GCA_902168405.1 Peromyscus aztecus
GAAGCTGAATCTGATCCTTTGCATGGAGAGCCCAGCACCCTGTGCTTCCATCTTTCAGGTGCCTCTGATGTATTATAGCATCTGAAAATTCAAAACTGTGCCTTATAAAAGGTAAGTTTTAAGAAGCATTTAAAAGAATGAGCAAGTAGGTTCGTTCTCCTGTGCTACCTCATCTATTCTTTGTTGCTGTCTTTCTTCTGGTGTCCTGAAAATTCCATTCTATAGAAACAGGGCTTTTTCATTATAACAATATTCATGTTTAACCTTTGGACCTTGTGGGAATTTATGGCTAAAATGTGACTTCTCTCTTTCTTCTGTCTGCCTGCCACCTCCTTTATTTTCTGTGGGCTTCTAAGCTATAACATCCTTCCTTAGTTTTCATTTCCAATAATGTCTATTAGTGGGCAAAAAGAATATTGATAATTCCAAACTATAAAAAAATATAAGGTTATTATTTTGGATCACCGAACGTCTTCTGAAAAAAATATATAATGACAGGTTGTGTCCTGAGCTGCTGCTGTGGCCTGAGCCAGGTTTCCCATCAGCCCACTGCCAAGCTAAAAGTAGAAGCCACCTGGTGGACAGGTCACCTGTCAGGATGCTGAGTAATGTCCGGTATGACCAGGGTCTCTGCTGGTCAATTTGTCAGTGTCAACCCTGGATCCATTCTCATCTGGAGAACAGATGAAGTGGCCACCGGGTCTCAAAATAAAAGGGGCTCAAAGGTTACTGGATGGAAAATGAGAACTTTCAAGTCCCAGGGGACCTTTCAATGATTTCTTTGCTGAAAGCTATTCACACCTGAGTGTTTGTGGCTGCACGTCATGCATTCCATTGAAAACTGCAGACTTCCTTACAAATCATCCTAGTGCAGACAACATACTCTAAAACCCCCGGGATGGGGCTGGAGGCTCAGTGGTTAAGAGCGTGTACTGGTCTTGCAGAGAACCCAAGTTTGGGTCTTAGCACCCTTCCTGAGAAGCTTAGGCTGCCTGTAACTCCAGCTCAAAGGGAACCCAACATCCCTGATTCCACTGGCAGCCGCACTTACATGTACCCCCCACACACTGCATGCTACACACTCACATACATATTCATTCATTTAGAATAATTTTAAAAATCTTTTTTAAAAACACAGTATTTGTCACTGACCCCATGTGGCTAATGAAGGTGACTGTGGCGTGGGTGTGTACCTGCTGCCCACACTGAGGGCATCATTGTTGTAGCGAGTGGGCTGGCAGACTTGCTAGACATGTGTCACTATTAAAGATGGTCATCTGTTCTTTTTCATCACACCTGTCTTTTTCTGTACTCCATTTTCTACTGTGAATCTTATTTTTTAAATACAATCTTATGGATATATTTGGCATATCCATGATTATATTGAGCCACTTTTTGAATGTTTATACACAGAGAGGTGCCCACAGACATAGTCTTGGGACAGTTGGGAGCCATCTCAGGGGGACTATCCATATTCTTCCGATGGAAACCCCATCCCAAAGCATCTACACCAGACCTGGAGTGAGGGAAGGTGCCCTTCACTGGTGGCCATAGATCCCAATGTCACTCTCAATTCTGACCCTGGCTTTGTTGCTGCATGGTGAACCAGCTTCTGATGGACAGCTGGTGTGCGGGCTGCTCCTAAGCCAGGGCTAGCAGGCCCCTAAAACACGGAATGTGAATGGGTGAGCAAAGAGCCACGGGAGAGCAAGATAAGGTGCAGGCTCTGGATGTTGTGTTTCCTCGGTCTCTGTCAGTCTCTTCCCTCGGACAGGCTGGCTTTAGGTTACTACTGTCGTGGTCGCTGTTACTGGAGCTATTGCTGTACATGTATTCACAGGTGCCCAGAACACCTGAGGATCTTCCTCTCTCCTATGGGGTGTGAAGGCAGCTCACTCACCTTGAGTGGCTGGGGCAGCAGCGCCGCAGGTGGCCAGCAGACAGATCGATAGAAACAAATGCTCAGTAGATTTGATGACTCTGTTAGTGACCCTCCCCTAAGCTTTCGGCACTGTTATTGACACTTGAGTGTGAAGAGGCCACAGGGAGAAATGAAAGAAAAGAAGAGGGTGGAAGGGAGCAGAGCAGGGACAGACACAGAGACACAGGAAGCAGAGACGGACCTGCGGTAGGTTGTGCTAGCTTATTTAAAAGCAGCCGGTAGGTTGTGCTAGCTTATTTAAAAGCAGCCGTAGAGAGCTGGAAGGCAGAAAGAAAGAGAGGTTTGGTCTGACCTTAGGTGGGACCGTGCTTACTCACAGTGAGGAATCGTTCATCCTCACATGTGTGAATGACCAAAATGCCTACAGAGGAAGAAGCCCCCTTATAGGGAGGGAAGCTGGGAAGTGTAGTCTTTCAGCAGGAAAGTATCCCATTGGACATCAGATGTCCAAGGGTCCCTGTGCTGGCCTGGTGAGGGATCAGGGTCAGCTGGTCCAGAAGTACAGGAAGTAGGAGTACAGAGGTCCGTTGTGTACTGGGGAAGGAGATGGGCCCTGGTGCCCCAGGGTGTGTCACTAGCCTGGCTCTTCCCCCCTCCCCAGCTGTGGATGCTGGGGAAGTGCTATGAACATACCTGCCCTTGTGTGAGCAGCAGCCCTTCATAGGGTCACTTACTGAGCAGACAGCCACTAAACAGTGTAAGCCATGCACTGGAGGGGCAACATCGTTATGGCTGTATCCAAATGGAGTAATAGCAGGAATCACTTGTCAACTACCTACTGTATACAAGGTGTTCAGAAACGGGAGGCTTCATGCCTGGCATGATTAAGTGGTCTTTTGAACTTGGCTTTTTGTCTGACTTGAGGGTCCTCTCCCTATGGTAGCCAGCACTCCCATCAACTCCAATATAATGCTGGCTCTTGACCACAGTGGCACTGACCTGAGCTGTCCCCATGACCCTACACATAGCTGTGGGAGGCCTTGCCCTGGCCTTTGTTCCCAGCCTGAATGAAGACCCGGCTGTGGTATCCCTCCCTGATGGTTGCTTCCAGTCCTTTCCTTCTCTAGACCATGCCTAGGACTCTAGACATGTGTGCCACAGTCACTGTCTTTTCCCACCCACGGGGGAGAGTTATGTGGCTGTGCTTGGCCCACTGGGAGTTGAACCCTGGGCACAATCTGGCCTCTGGTCTCAGGACTGCTGAGAGCAACTTAGTTTGTATCACCAGTCTGGGCCTTTCCAATTCTCAAAGAACCTGCCAGTCTTGTGACAGTCCACTTGGTGAACTGTTCCCTGGCACCTTAGGTTGCTTGTTCGAAGGCAGTAGTTGTCATCTTAAATGGCATAGACACTAATCCTAGCTGGTTAATCAATTTGAGACAACTCTAGGCACATGCATGTTCCAGGGACCCTTAGCAGGCAGTTGTGTTCATCTGTTTGCTTTGTTCAAGGGAGTCCTGTTCCTCTTAGCAGCCCTTTCTGGAGTCCTCCTGCACCTTGAATACTCATTAGCATATGATTTGAGACTAAGGAAGAAAGAGAGCTCTTGACCCTGTCCCTCCCTGCCTTTTCCACTGCTCTTCCCAACTCCAAGGAGAGGAAGGAGAGCATGTGAAGTTCCCTGCTATTCATCCCTGCTGCCACAAGAAAGCCCCCATCGATATCTTCAGACTTCACCATGTCTCTGAGCAATCTGGTCTCTTCTTACACAGCTCTGTCTATTGCTTTCAGCCAATACACAAAGAAGCATAAACTTATTGGTGTTCTCCAGCTGGTTCTGTCCAAAGCATGTTGTGCATGCATGTGTGCGTGCATGCATGCATGCTTGTGTGTGTGAATTGTGTCAGGGCTTCTCTGGTCAAGTAAGGAAATTTGTAATGTGTTGGGCTCCTAGGTTAGAGAGAGGTTAGGTCTAGCAGAGAACAGCAGGAAATCTTAGAGCTGCTGTTACAAACCGCTGGAGAGTGGGCTCTGCTACTGTGCTGAATGCAGGAATTACCACCCATTTTACCCGCAAGGAGAAAGAAGGCTGAGGCTTGTTTGCCTTTAGGTGAGAGCAAATGACTGACAACCCAATCTATAGTTGGTGTTTCTCCCACAGTCAGTGTTTGCTATGAGCAGGCACTTCCAAGAGAATCTCATCTCCTCCTCTAATCAGGTGACTGCAGGCAAGGAGTATGGTGATTGTCACAGTCTTCCTTTGCCCTTGCCCTGGGAGGCAGAGCTAGAGTCTTGACAGAACCCTATTACCGAAACATCGTATTCAGAAGCAGCTTCAAACCCTGGTCAGTTGACTGATTACTGGTGAGTTTCAAATGGAATGAAAAAACACAAGTGGCTGTGAAGTTGCCGCTCACTGGTTGTTTTCATAATGCGAGCCCTAATGTGAAACTGATTCAGCACTGTCTTCCCCAACACACTGGGGGTGGGGGGTTGAGTTTGAGGCTATTTTCAGATTTACAGTGACCATTTTTCACCTGCTCGTGCTATGTCGCATTAAGGTAATTTGAAGAACTGTCTAACTTAGTCATTTTTCAGTAATATATATTTTGAAACAACTGAATTGGGGAACATTTGTAGTGGGTTGAATAATGTTCCCTACTAAATCCCTGGGTGTTCAGGACCTCAGGCTGTGATTGCTTTTGTCTGCTCAGGCTGCTATAACAAAGATACCAGAGACAAGGTGGCTTAAATATCAGAAATCTGTTCTCTTAGCTCTAGAGGCTGGAAGTTCAGGGTCAGTGTGCTACTAGTTAGCATGGGAAGTCCTGGTGAGGTCTGTACCTGTGGCAGGTGACTCTTTTATTTTGTTTTGGTTTTGTTTTTTTTGCTGTGATTACAGGTAGTGGGGAACACAAAGGAACCAGCTCCTCAGGTATTTTCTTTTGAGGCTACTAATCTCATCATGAAGCCCCAACCCTCATAATCTGATCACATCTCAGCTCCAAATACCGCCGCCACATTGGGATTTAGGATTTCAACACATGGATCCGGGATGGGATGTACAAACATACATCCAATAAGTGACCTAATTCTGAGATAGCGTTTTTTACAGATGTAACCATTTAAAGATTTTGAAAGGACATCTAATTGGATTGAGCATAGTCCCCAAATAAAATGACAAGTGTCCTTTTAAGATAAAGAATAGATACACAGGGACACATGCAGAAGATAACCATATGTTGATGGAAGCATCTAGAAATCAAGGAACACCAAGGGTTTTAGCAACCATGAGAGATGAGAGGAAAGGCTTACCAAGCCTTCTGCCTCAGAGACTTCAGAACAAATAGTGGTGCTGATTTGATGCTTTTAAGTGTCAACTTGAGATGCTCTAGAATCAGTTGTGGAGAGAGTCTTAGTGAGGGATTATCTAGGTCAGGATGGCTTAAAGGCATGTCTTTGGAGGACTTTCTAGTTTATTAATTGATGTAGGAAGACCCCACCTGTTTGGGGCAGCAACATTCCCTAGGCAGGGGGTCCTACATGATATAAGGGGAGAAAGCAAGCAAGGAAAGACAGCGTAGGCCTGTGTGCATTGATTTCTCTCTGCTCTGGACTCTGGAGGTGATGTGACTTGCCGCTGAGTTCCTGCCTTGACTTTTCCTTAGCAATGAACGATAGCCTGGAATTATAAGTCAAACAAACCCTTTTCCCCTAAATTGCTTTTTAGTATTGTTTAAGAATGTTATGCTGGGCAGTGGTGGCGCACGCCTTTAGTCCCAGCACTCGGGAGGCAGAGGCAGGCGGATCTCTGTGAGTTCCAGGCCAGCCCGGTTACAGAGTGAGTTCCAGGAAAGGTGCAAAGCTACACAGAGAAACCCTGTCTCAAAAAAAGCAAAACAAACAAACAAACAAACAAACAAATAAAAGACAACAAAAAACCCAACAACAACAACAACAAAACTGTTATACATTCACATAATGCATTTTGATCAAATTAACTCCCATTTCCTTCCCTTCCCTTTATCCCCTATTGGCCCTCCCAAGGCAAGATCACTACTACTCTCCTCCTCCTCCTCCTCCTCCTCTTCCTCCTCCTCCTCCTCCTCCCACTGAATCCATTTACTGCTGCCTCTCTCTGAATGGGTACAGTACTGTCTTCTGGAGCAAGGGTAGAGCCTCGCAGGAACCAGATCCCCTAGGAAAACAGAATCTTCTTCCCCCATCAGGCATCAGTTGCCAATAGCTCCTGAGCTAGAGATGGAATGTCATGAGCCCCTCCCCATCCATGCTTGGATTTTTTTTTTTTTTTTTGATGTGAACGGTTTTGTGCAAGCAGTCACAGCCATCCAAGGTCACATGTGCAGCAGCAGTGCCATGCCCAGGATGACTTATCACAGTAACAGGAATGAAACCAGAACACCACCTGTCCTGAACACTAATTAAAGAGACACTCGATAGTGAAGAGCAGAGAAAGATTGATTTAATGAGGCCACATTGGAAAGAGAAATGGATATAGAGATCTTATGTCCATCTTCAAGGTCCTGACATAAGGTTTCTGTTTAAATAGAGGACAAGAAGTATGCATAGCCAAGCCGTCCTGGTGGAACTGTGGTCCTAGCCATCAGGTGCTAGGCTCTCCTGCGAGGTGATAGGATAAGTTGCCAGGCTGTGTCCAATATGTGCCTGGGAGACAAGCTCCCCTCTAGTGGCTCCAGGCTCCTGTCTTTCTGTCTCCTCATATGAGACCCTAAGGGAAATTCCGGTTTCTTGGAGTCCATTGTCTCAATAGTCTGATAGCCCACAGACTGCAGGGAGGGCACAAGAACCCCTTTCGAATGTCTTCCTGCTTACCAGGACAGTTATAATACTTGTCAATTAGATCAGGGAGACTGAAATTTCCTTTCTGATCTTTTTGTTTTTGTTCGATGTGGAGACTATTTTGTTCATTAAAATAGGTCATTTGAGGGAAAGATTGAAACTTGTTTTAGAGGTGACTTCTGGCCCCAGTTCTCCCCCAGCTGAGCTCAGTGCTCTGGTTAAGCTGAAGGAAACTGACTGCCGACTCCATCTCCACTCCCTCCTCTGAAGACTCAAGCTTTGGCCTCTGTCACTGTTCTTGAAGGTGGCTGGTGAGACAATGTAGCCTGTGTTTTGGTGGTCTAGTCACTCTGATGTCACAAAGTCAGAAATAGTGCTTGGCTCAAGACTTCAAAAAGATTTTTTGGGGGGTGGGGGGAAATGCTGTCTGCATTTTGTTTATCAAAAGATCTTATGTTTCTGTTTGACACAATTAAGTGGATTTGATCATTTGCATTTGTGGACCCTTAGCATATTCATCCCAAGATGCCTTTATGCATCTGTTATCTATTCCTATATTGTTTTTCCTAATAGTTTTGGAGGTATTTTCAACATTGGACTTTTTATTTCTTTAGTGACAATGTCTTGAGAAAGCTAAGGGTCTAGAAAGTTACTCATTTTTCATGCCACTCATCTCCAAACACCAGCTGTTTTCAAGGCACAAAGAGTCCTTTCCCATCCTTCCGGTTCCCTTTCCTTCTTTAATAAGCTTTGAGTTACTCAAGATTAGATGGTGCCTCTGGTATGATTTTTATTGATCCCGTATGTTAATTAACTGTGTCCTCTGCATAATTTAGTTAAAAGAGATAAGATCTCTCCATACCTATGGTAAATGAATAATAATACATTTTAGAGAAGAAATATCTGTTGTAAAAAGTTTACCCTTAAATAGTTTTCCCTTTGTGAAGAGCTGTTTTCAAGTGGGCTTGGTTTTCCTGTCTCTTCATCCCCTTCATTGTGGCAATCTATTCTTCCTGCTTATTGATTTTACAGAACCAAGCTATTCTCTTATATTTTGTCCTTTATTTCTTAACCTGGGATCATCATGGACGGTTCTTACTTTAGGATATCCTTTGAGTAACATAATTTCATCTCTTATAAAAAGTTAGTATGTTCTTTTGAAAAAAACAAAAACCAAGATTTATTTACTGCTTTCGTTTTATGTGTGTGGGTGTGGTGTTTAGTCCTGTGTGTGTGCCTGGTGTCCTCAGAGCACAGAAGAAGGAGTCAGATCCCCGGCACTGGAGTTACCCCAGTCGTGAATGGTCATTTGGGTACTGGGAATCAGCCCTGGGCCCTGGGCCAAGAAGCCAGTGCTGTTAATCACAGAGTCATCTGTCTAGCTCCCTTGTTTCCTTTTTGAGGGTGCTAAGCATACTCAATCTACAAATGAGCTTGAACCTCAGCACCCCCAAATCTATTATTTTCTAATACATGTATATACACTGAAGTAGCAGCAAGTATAAATCTGCCCCTTAAGTGACATGCAAAAATAAAATCAAACTGTTTAAAAATAATCAGACCAAAGAGCAACATCCTGTATGGGTAAATTAAAAGGCTGCATTGGTTTCTAGTCACATCCATGGTGACTCTTATTTCTAGTTAGTGTCGATGATAAAAATTACTCATCAGATCTGTTAGGGCTCAAAAATATTGGCCTGAGGTTTCATTTACATTGTATTTCTGGCAGTTTGAATAATGTTCTAAAGTAATCACATTGATTAAATAGACCAACTTTGTGATTTAAATGTTTTAACATCTGCCTTGCTTAAAGATCTTTCTGAATCAGTACATTTCTACAGATACAAAAATAAAAAAGTTTGCCCCAAATTTTAAGAATGTATTGGAAAGCCTTGACTGGAAAGCACACTCTTGTGTAAGTAGTGCCAGCAAGAATACCCAAATAGCTCTCTGTCCTTGAAGAATTAGGGAGCTTGACTGCCATTTTGGAAGGCCCTACTTTTTTTTTTTTTTTTTTTTTTTTTTTTTTTTTTTTTTTTGCAGCTGGCTTCTTCCTCTCTTGGTGCAGTCCTGTTAAATATGTATGGCCTGGTTAGTTTTATTTTGACAGAGACGTTCTTTCCTTCTCTTCCTTGTTACCTGTAACATATCATCTACTGGACTTGCAGCATCACACCCATGAGGGACTTCCTCCTTTCCTCTTTGATTTGTTTTCCTCTGCATCCCAAGAGATCGATATTTTGCATTAAACTTTTCTGATGACTGCGATGAAAATCGTTCTGTCTGCCATATATTTTGAGAATGTTTCATCTGTCTGTCCTTCCTTCCTCCCTCCCTCCCTTCCTTCCATTCCTCTTTTCCTTCCTTTCTAGTTTTTCAATGGTTCTGAGCATGGAAACCAAGCCTTGTTCATTCCAGCTAAATTCTCTGCCTCTGAACTGCACAGCAGCCTTCCACTGCTCTTTGCACAGTGATAAGGTGTAAATTCCTTCTTTCAGTGAGGAATGATGCTGACATTTGCACATTCTTAAACTAAATCAGTGGCAAGGTGAAGTCTTGGGTAACCTGGATTTTCTAGCATCTGAGATGATTCTTTGGGAGTTGCTTGTGACCATACTGGAATCTTGGAGGGGCTTATAGTTTGTTGCATTTAGCTTCTTCTTCCTGCAAGTAGCGTTCTGAATTTGCTTTAGAAAGCCCATCTTTCGTATCTGCTGGGCTTATTTTAGACTTGAGCCCAGATTTAAGCTGATTAGCAGACCTCATCACTTTCTTTGCTAACTGCTTTGGGGCTGGGTAGATGATGATGATGAAAGGCAAAGGCAATGAGGAGACATCTGCAGATCCCACATTGGTAGGGCGAGGCAAAAGATGGGATGTTGGTGAGTCCTGCAATAATGCTGTGGCCCTGCAGGAGTAAAGACGAGATGCTGAAGCAGGGGCTGCAGGGTGTGAGGAAGGGCCCGAGTATAGAGCCAACTCTATAGGATAAATAATAGAAAGACAGAAGGCAGTATGGGTGTGTGTGTGTGTGTGTGTGTGTGTGTGTGTAACAATAGACAGTCTTTTTAGTTCTTGGAACCAATAAATTTTGAAGACATTTTAAGAAGTTTCTTAAATTGGAAAGAAATAGTGAATGCATTCTGCATTGACATAATCATGCAAGACTCTCCCTTGAGCAGTGTCTGCTTTAGCAACTTGGTGGGTTAATGAATGTTTGCCTGGCTGATATCTGGGACATGCTAAATGCCCAGAGCTGGTAAAATATCTTGGACAGTTTCAAAAGACCATGGTCTCAGCTGTGAAAATTAGTCAAGTGTTAAAAAGGTCTTACACATACACGCACACACACATCATATATACATACACACACATACATCATATACACACACACACACACACACACACCACCACACTTTTTACTTTAATCATTCCTGAGTAAGTAGCTGACTGCACATCATAATCCCATTAGAAACAGACATGCACATCCCCACGTACATATGCACATTTCCATTGTCCATAGAACATGGTAGGTTATAAAAATAAAGCACCCATTAGCTGAGTTTGCCTAGAAAGGTGGATTACATTTACACTAGTTTTTGTGGTGTTAATAATTAGTGTCCTTATTATGAATTGAATGTGAAATATCTTCCTAAAAGACTCACGTGTTAGAAACTTGGCTCACAATGGAAGCGCTGTTCAGTGAAGGAGCTTCTGTGATGTGGGTGAACCCTGGGGGTTCTGCCTTCATCAATGGCTGAACTCACTGATGAGTTCACTTTTGAATAGACCACTGGCAGGTGGCAGAACTACAGAAGGTGAGGGTTGTAGGGGATGGGCCATTAGAGAAGTGCTTTGAAGTTATATCTCTGGGTCCTTCCAGATAGTCTTCCTGGCTTCCTGGCTGCTCTGAGGTGAGCAGCCTCTGCTGTGTATTCACACTGCTGTGATGTTCGGCTTCATTTCAAGCTGAAAGTAATGGATACAGTCAGCCATGCATGGGTTAAAAGTCAAAAACCATGAGCCAAAATACGTAATTCCTTTATTCAGTTGTTTTTCTCTTTTTTTCAGTTATGTTTCCATTACCTCCAAAATTTGACTAGCATACCCTCTTTTCTTGTCAGTGATCTGTTTTGGATGAGAAGTTACACAGTATTCCTGGTTGTAAATCACTTAATAGAATTAAACCTGTGGGTGAACCATCTCTATGTCAAGAGAAGCTGACTGTCAGGTCCCCCTGTCCCTGTCACTCAGGAGTTAGGTGCTAGTGTACATGCCCCATGGAAAGTCTATAAGTACAATCATTTGGTTTCATTTAATTTTGCTCAATGCCATTGTTCCATAAGCCAAAGCTATAGCTGATAAAAGCATGTGTAGGGTGACTGAGGTCCATGGAAAGACAGCTGGAATCTCCTTGTTAGTAGTTCTTGGCCAGCATTCCTGGAAGCTGGCATCACTCCTAGTGTGTATCGCGGCCTTTGGCAGTGTTCACACTTGCAGTGGTACAGTTCAAAAGGTTTATGGCCCGTAGATCCTCACATGAAATTGAGCATCAGAAACAAGCACTTATAATGCTCTACTCATGTGAACCCAGACCCCTGATGCCAGGTCCATTAAAACCACCTCAGTACGAGTTGGCTGCCTTCCCAGGGCTGCAAGGAGCCTGTCTTTCCTGGGATCAACTCACAGAAGACCCCATTCACTTGGAACTCTTTCTGAACATTTTCAAGCCTACCCATTCCCCAGCCTACCCACTCCTGCAGGGACAGAGCTGGAAATGCCCTCTGTAGAGGACCACATGTTCACCATCTTGTTCTTTAGTGGTTTGTCAGTTGCAGTCCAGGAAGACAGAGAGGCTGGACTTAAACTTTGTAAAAGAAAAGAGTCCACTTTCCTCGTTTGAAGAATGTGTTTGTGTCTCCTGCTGTCCCACATACTGGTCTGGATTCCACTGGGGACTTATCAAAGAGGGACACTGGGAGGAGTCCAGAAATATGGAAGCTACATTTTTCCAGTTCCATCTATTTCTGGGGTACTCATGACTTCATGCACCATGGCCTGACCCTGTGTGATTGCTTGAGGACTTCCTGATGTTTTAGGCTCATGCTATTAGGACAGCTATGAAAATAATGATGCAAAACCCAATGTTCTCTATACAGGTGTTAAACAACCAACATGCACCCTTCTTTCCTGTCCCCTTGTCTTAGGGCTACTATTGCTGTGATAAAACACTATGACTAAAAGCAACTGGGGTGGGGGAGGGTTTATTTGGCTTACATACCCCGAATCACAGTCCACTGAGGGCAAACAAGACAGGAGCTCAAACAGGGCAGGAACCTAGAGATGGGGACCAATGCAGAGGCTATAGAAGAATTCTGCTTACCGGCCTGCTCCAATGGCTTGCTCAGCCTGCTTTCTCATAGAACTCAGGACCTCTAGTCTAGGGATCACCCCACCCACAATGGGCTGGACCTTCCCACATCAATCACTAATTAAGAAAATGCACTACAGGTTTGCCTGCCTACTGCCTGATCTTATAGAGGTACTTTCTCAACTGGAGATCCCTCCCCTCAGATGACTCTAGCTTGCATGCAAGCCAGCATAACCCTCATTCTCCATCCCTACAAAAGCCAGAATCCAAGCTGTGTTTTCTCTGCACTATATGATCGTGTGTCAGAGGAGGGAGAGTCTGTTTTTGGTCTCTGGGTGTTGAAATCAAACAGCACACTTAAATCTGGTCCAATTTCCTTTTGAGATGTCCACAATGCACCCATGTCCTGCCTGTGGCGTCCGTGCCCACAGCAGCTGTGAGGATGCTGTGTAGTTGAGTTGCTTGGGTCCCTCTGCAGTTGTTTGTCTTCCTCCCGGTTCTGCAGCTCAGTACCAGCTGATTTGTCCAGCCTGCAGCTCTATGTCTTTGCCCCAGCAATATCCCTGACAGCTCCTTAATTGCTACATGCATTTGTACAGTTCCCTGGCAATTATGTTCCAGACCCTGTCAGGGTACCTGCTCGCCTCGGGGCTGTGTTTATATGAAATATCAATAAAGAGCTGATAGCATCAGTTTGGATGGCAGGCTCACAGAATCATATTTTCCTGGGAGCCGGGACTGTCTGGAAGATGGAAGGAAGGTTTGGGTTTCATTCTCTCTTCTAAAGGTTAAGTGAAACAAGAACAGACTTTCTGGGTGACTATCAGGAATCGGTTCTTACTAAATGATGACAGCCATGTAGCCTGGACGTTGTCCTCAATTGCGTGTGATTTGTCAGAACAGCTGTTCTTTTTCCACAGTAGTTCTTTTATGTGTTCCTGTCCCCCATATGGAACACAGGGTAGATAAGCTTTCAGATACCATATTTTTAAGTGCTTGTTGATGAAATACTCACAAAAGAAGAGGACAGAGGTCAAGGACTACGTGTTCTTGAGGCCTCACTCCATACTGTGTCTCACACGCCTTGCACAGTCCTCTGCAAATCTGAACCCATGTCCCTCCAGCTGTATGGTGTGCCCTTGTGAGACCTCAGATCCCTTATGCTCCGCAGAATCATATGCTCCTCCTAGGAAGGTAGATGAGGCACGTAGGGTAGCTCCCATAGAACCTCCAGGGATGCTCCCAGCACCCAGACTGGGCATGCTGGGACTTTCTTGTCTAATCATTCCTATTTTTAGATACCAGAATAATTCAGTTCTATCAGCATTGAAGTACCTGGAAGAGTAGCCTAGGTGCATTCCTTGGATGGTGACAAGGGGAAAGTCATCCTTAGTCTTAACATCCATGGCAGTCCAGCTTGGGGGGGACCAAGTTGCCCCTCTGACAGTCACTGGAACTGCCCATTCTCAGGTGGTCTGGAGAGCGCAGCAGTCTTTGGGCTAACCTTCACAATGTAACTATCCTGTGGTATTGCTGTTCTTCCTGTGGTCTGAACTAGAAGAGAGATGCAGCCCCTGGCACAATGCTTTGCCTTCCGAATTCAAAACTGGAACCCGTGTGTGTCTGCCCGCACACTTGTGGCCTTTCTTGTCAGCCTAGTGCAGTGCCATCATGTGCCTGATACTCCCCTGCTACCTCATCTGCCACCCACGTGCTTGTTGTCTCATCCCAACCTTGAGTGTCTGCCCAGTGCTCTGGGAGTCCCTAGTGCTATTGAGATAAGACCTGACTGCGGATCCCTGTCTGCAAGACCCCGCTTGAGTCTCTTCTTCCCCACTTCCCATCCTGGCTTCCTTTTCATTCCCCAATTCCAGACATGCCAACTTGCTCTGGCTCTGATAGGCCACTCTGCACCCTTTTTCCCACTCCAGGCCTTTCACCATGTAGGGTCCAATGTCATTCATTGAGGTCAAGACCACATCTGGTTTTCCCTCATCACTTTTCCCCCAAGTCCCAGTACATGGTGGCACACAGCGGGTCTTCAGAAAATATTTTCTGAGTGAATAAATACATGTCTTGTCTATCCAATACAGTCCTTAAATGTTTGTCAGAATATGGCCAACTATGATTTGCACCCTTCTGGTAAGGTTGTCAAAGTAATGTGTTAGCTTCTTGTCACGGTGTCAAATACCTTAGAACAACAAGAGCAAAGATTGGTTTTGATGGAGTTTATGAGGTTTAGTCCATGCAGAGCTGAGGTCCATCACTTTCAGACCCGTGGCGAGGCAGAGGATCAGGGAGAAGAGATGGCAGAAGAGCCTCTTACCTCGTGCAGTCAGGAGGCAGAGAGAAACGAGAAGGGACTGGTGGCAAGAAATGCTCTCCCACACAAACATGATGCTGGTGGCCCACTTCCTCCAACTATGCCCTTATCTAAAAGTTTCAAGAACTTTCTAAAAGTGTACCAAGTCTGAAGTCTCTTCTGAGACTCAAAAAAGAAAAGAAAAGAAAGAAAGAAAAGAAAGAAAAAACTATTAAAAACTATTAGCTGTAAGCTACTGGAAAAAATGTTATCTGAGATTCAAGAAAGACTGTTAATTGTAAACCACCTTAAAAGACTGCGCCGTCTACTTAAATATATATAGTAGAAAAGAGCAAACATTTTCGTTCTAAATGGAAGGGATGAGGATATAGATAGAAGAGGTGGGACCTCAGTAAGACTGAGACCCAGCAGAACAATCCTGTAATCCTGTTGCTCCATGTCTGGCATCCTGGACATATGATGGCATGCTATGAGCTGCAAGGGAGCAGACAGCCCTGCTGAAGGCTTTGCTGGCTGCAGACCACAGGGCCTCTCCCCTGGGCTACCTCTGCTCACTGACTGTGGCTTTCCTTGGCAGGCATTTCACATTCCTGGCATCTTCCACTTCCTGGATCTGTCACTGCCTCTTTGACTTCATCTTCACAGCTCCTTCTCTTGGGGGATTGCTTGCAAGGTCCATGACCCTATAACACATTTCCTAGCTTCCCCGGGCTTTCTTTTGAAAACCAGATAGAAGCATTTATGACCCCACAAACCTTGCATTCTGTATGTCTGAATACAAAACCAGCATCATATGGGTAGTGTCCAAGGTGACACATTTTAAGCTGCTGCCAGCTCAAAAAGTAGCCAGCCTCCCTCAGGCCACAGTTATAGCATCCTGTGTACCTAAATGACTGACCACAGAGAGCATATCTGTGTATGTCCCTGAAGTGGTGCAAAAAGGAAAAATAATTTTACACAAGGTTACACCTTACCATGGAGCCTCTGATGGATGATTCCCGAGGTGTCCTCAAGGCATATTGTCCACTGTCTTGGTACAAAATATTTTGCTTCTTTTCAGTGGTGGTATCTCTGTAACAACTACACCTTTCATGATTGTAAATGCCCTTCTTTTCCACTAAATTTCTTGATTTTTTTCAAGCTCTAATCTTTGCTCTTTGTTCTCAATATGCACTGTAAATCTGTCTAAAAGCAGCTAGTGATAACCATGTCATAGGCTGCCTTGGAATTTGTCTCTGTGAGATTAATTTGACCTCAGCTTTTAAATTCATTTCCTTGAAAAGTCTCAAGACACTGACGAAATATACAGAGGTTCTTTGTACAAAATAAGACATAAGGCCCCTGGTCCTTCCTATTCCCTGTAGAATCCTAATTGCCACCTGAAATACAGCTCTTTTTTTCTTTTTCTTTTTTTCTTTTGAGATAGGGTCTCATGTAGCCCATGCTGGGCCCTAACTGGATATGTACCTGAGGATGACTTCAAATACCCAATCTCCAGCTCTCATTTGCCAAGTTTTTGAAGTTTAGGCATATTTCATTGTGTCTGGCCATGAGTACATTCTATATTGTCCCCATTACTATCAGTATTCTGGTCTTTTGCCCTCCCACAAGAATTACCCATCAGACCAAGATTTCTCTACCTTCCTTCTCCAAACTTTCCCAACTCCCACCATTCAGGGCTTCTGGACCACATGGTGAACTAGTCACAGTGAAGGGCCACCTTCTTTGGTGCCAGTTTTCTGTGTTATTTAGACTTCACATTGCTGTGACTTACTACCTTCCACAATCATCTCCTGGGGAAAATTACTTTGTAGAGGTCTGAGTCCATGGCCAACCGGATACATTGCTTTGGGCCTGAGGTGAGGCTGAACACCATGATGAGAAGGGTGGTGGAGCAAAGCAGTTCACCTCGTGGCACACAGGAACAAATGAGAGGTAAGAAAACCAAGCAACAAGACAGCCTTCAAGGACATACTTCCAGCGATCTACTATATGTAAAGACGTTAGCGGCTTCCCTTTCTGCCAGAGGTCCAAAGCAACTTGGTTAACGGTGATTAACGGGGGACATGTCCCACACAGCATGATGAGTTTTAACTTAGTGAATACCAGACTGATTACAATGTATCAAATACCACTTTAGAATTCAAAAGCGTTTAAAATGCACTCATCTGGTAAGGATGTACAACCTTTTGATATGGGGATATGAAATTATCTTCTATTAAATTCCCACTTGAGAACCACAATATTGTGTTACACAAAATGCAGTGTGTGTGTGTGTGTGTGTGTGTGTGTGTGTGTGTATCTTAGTTAGGGTTTCTACTGCTATGAAGAGACACCATGACCACAGCAACTCTTATAAAGGAAAGCATTTAATTGGGGCTGGCTTACAGTTTCAGAGGTTTAGTCCTATATTACCATGGCAGGACATGGCAACATTCAGGCAGAGATGGTGCTGGAGAAGGAGCTGAGAGTTCTACATCTTGATCCATAGGCAGCAGAAGGAGACTGTACCACACTGGGCCTAATTTGAGCATACGAGACCTCAAAGCCTGCCCCCATAGTGACACACTTCCTCCAACAAGGCCATGCCTCCTAATAGTGCCACTCCTTATGGGCCAAGCATTCAAACACATGAGTCTATGGGGGCTATTCCTATTCAAACCACCACAATCTCTCTCTCCTTCTTTCCCTCTCTCTCTCTCTCTCTCTCTCTCTCTCTCTCTCTCACATACACACACACACACACACACACACACACACACACACACACACACACGCCATCCCTTTCTCCCATAGGAGGTCATGATCTCTGATGGTATCTTCCATTATCTGGCCATTTGCCCAAGGAACTAACTTTGCTAGCCTCTGCCTTTGGTAATGGAATATATTAAGACAAGTGATCTTCACAGCTCTGAGAGCCATTCCTTACAAAATAGGGATAAGAAGAGGAGTCTGTCACTCTCTGTTAAGGGTCTGCATATTCTATGGCTCGTTGTAAATGTGCCATAAATATTATCATGATCATCGTCATCATTTTGATTACTATCATTATTTCTCCCCCAAAGACTGTGAGCATCTTGTTCCCAGATCATATGGAAAGGAAAACATATATAAGTTTTTCCATACAACTTAAAATAAGTTAAGAGAGAGTTGTACAAGACTATCCTCTAAGACAAACACTCACCAGCTTGGGGAGTTCAACTATGCCTCTTTGCAAGACATCATCTAAGCTGGGCTTGTTGACCGTTTACATCCCCTCAAAGGACAGACAGCGTCGGGAGACTCTCATTGAGTATCTGGCCACCCAGCACCACCTGTTGTATGTGACTCTGCCCTAATTTCAGGTGGTCTCAGGGAAGGACTAGAGTCTAGAGGCCAGGGAATCCTGAGGATCCATCTATGTGGCTGTGGGAAAGTCTTCATCCCTGATGGGTAGAGACTTTCTAGTGTGGCCTTTAGAGGGCTAGCACCTACACCCCACAAATAACCCCTCACTTATGCTCTGAAGAGAAGCCCAATAAAACCATTGGTTTTGCAGAATGAACTTTAGTGGAATCATGCCTCTGTTTGTCATTGGACCTTAGGAGGAGTGGCAGACGTAACCAACATCTGCCCCAGGAAGGAATTTTAGCAACAGGAGAAAGGCAGAAGGCTAAACAATGAAATGAAAATGCATTGGGGAATTAATCCCCAAACTTCCACAGTGAGACAACATACAAGGAGAATCTAGAGCATTCTTGGGAATTTGCCAAGCCATTGCTTCCCAACCCCATCCAGAGTTCTTCAGCATGGGACCATGGATCCTCTTTGTCCCTCTGGCTCCAGGACTGCCAGAAATTGACTCCATGTTTGTGAAAAGTAACCTGCACTTAACATCTAGCCTATCATGAAGTTTAGTGGGACCACAAATGTTTGGCAAATAAACCTGCTTTATAATTCAGCCCACATGCAATAGTATGCTCTGTAAGATAGAAGGGATGGATAATTAGCATCAGACTTTCTCTTATTTAATCCATGATCTAGTGAGAATGAATGAGGGAGATGCTATTTACTTGTTCAAATAGAGGCATGAAAATTTCCAACTATTCTCCTGAAGGTGGTCCAGCACTGGCCCTGGAGACCAGCTATACAGGCTCAGTCCTCTGGCTCCTCATTCCTGTGTAATTACATATCTAGGTGATACTTGGCTTCTAAGGGTTTTATTTATGCAAACCTGAGAGTCTATCTGTCACCAAGTCCAAGGTACAATACACCTTCCTGAAGAGCAGCCCTACACCAGACTTACAGCCTCTAAAGCTCAGACTCTTTTATTTCCAACAATGGTTTTGGAAAAGAGCAATTTCTATGTAATTCTATATCCATTTATGTTCACTTGGATTCCCTAGAAATGGACCCAGATTTTGTGGTAGGAAATGACAAGTTAAAATAATTCAGTTCTGCTAATTTATAGTAGAATAAAGGGTATTGGGAGAAGAAAATCAAGTGTGTACCAGACTACGGAGGTCTGGAGAGGAAATCCAGGCACCGAGATAGCCGTGAAGATTCTGATTGCTTGTCCTGGGAAGAGGAAGCGGCTATGCTCGCAATAGATTTCAGAAATAAATTTGATTTAGGACCATGAATCCAGGCAGGATGAGCCTTGGCATGGTGGAGGCAGGGCATTATCTGTTAGAGAATGTGTACTTGGCTGGGAACTTCACCATTCTGCTAAAAATCCTTTCCCGAGTCTGCCCATCCCCCAGCCTCAGCCTATACCACCCCTCACTATCCCCAGCAGCACCCTCTTCCTGCTATACCTGGTTTCTTTTCAGATCACTGTTTTAGAACTCTGTCCTTCTACCAAGCTCTGGCTGAATTAATGCTTGGGGACCTTCTCAGCATGCAGACGTCCCTCCAAGAGGTCTCCCCCTTCCTTCTCATCCAAAGTAACTTTCTGACCTATTTCCTTCTGTTTTCTTCACTACACTTATTTCTCTTTGAAGTTCTCTTTGGTGTTTCCTCATGAGACAGAACTGTCTGGATTCTTGTCACCACTGGCAAAATCCCTAATGGAACCTCCAGGGAAGGAATGTTTGCTTTGGCTTTTGTTTTAGAGATCCCAGTCTATGCTTGATGGCTGTTGTCTCTGGGCTATGGCAAGCAGAGCATCATGGTGAGAAACGCAGGAAGGAACAAAGTTGGCCACTTCAAAGCAGTCAGGGAGCAAAGAAGGAGCCAAAGAGTAGCTCAGGCAAGACATAGCCCTTGACGATATGTCCCCACTAACCTACTTACTTCCTCCAACTGGACCCCGTGACCCAGAGCTTTTAAAACCTCTTAAAGAGTACCAACAGGCCGGGCGGTAGTGGTGCACGCCTTTAATCCCAGCACTCGGGAGGCAGAGGCAGGTGGATCTCTGTGAGTTCGAGCCAAGCCTGGTCTCCAAAGAAAGTCCCAGAAAAGGCGAAAAGCCACAAAGAGAAACACTGTCTCAAAAAACAAAAAAAAAAAAAAGAAAGAAAGAAAGAAAGAAAGAAAAAGAAAAAGAAAAAAGAAAAACAAAACAAGAAAAAGAGTACCATCAGATGGGGACTCAGCATTCAGTGAATGGACCTTTGTTGGACACTTCATATCCAAATCATGATAAATCCCTATTATGGTAAGTGGTTGAGAGACCTTTGTCATATGAATAAAAGAGAACTATCAGAGTGTTTTGCCTCAAGAATTTAAGGAAGAGACGGATCCTGACTTACCTGCACAGTCTATGGACAGCTGAACTCAAGTGTGGGATTAGAGAGTCACCACAGCCCTGGGACAGTTATGCAGTCAAATGATGTACAGTGTGCTTCCACTCCTGAGCATTGCATGCTTTGTCTTAGCAGCACTTCGGGAAGAGCTGCTCACGTCTCTCTGCCCTAAGTGGAGGTACCTGCCACTTGGGGAAGTGAAGTCCCAAGTTCCAGGCCGTTAGCTGTCGAATGTCAAGTGCGAGCTCAATTCTGGGACTCCACTCTAGAGCCTGAGTGTCCGATGGTTGGGCTGTTGCCCAGCAACTCTGATACAGAAAAAGGATGAAAGCGGAGAGCTCTTCCAGGGGCCGTGTTTATGTGTTTTCTAATGGACAGGATAAGGATCAGCCTCTATTTATGATGTGTCGTTCATGGCCCATTTGTTCTACTAAGCACTTGATAGACTTGGAACTGAAAGGCTGTTTGTTGTTGGGGTGTCTGATATATTACAGAGACAAGCCAGGGATGTGGAAGATGCTCTTTAGATACAAAGCACAGATGTACCACAAAGGTGGCAGCACTCTCTCCAGGCATCTCCTAGCCCCTGTTCAGGTGAAAACTGAACTTTCTTGACATGTTGGGGGTGGCTGTATCTCATCAGGGAGGCAGGACTAGTGCTCTTTCTGGACTTTGTATAGACAGACATGCACAGAAAGGTTGTGTGGGGTGGAGAGGAACAGTGGGAAGAATGGCCTTGTTATCTGGAAACATGCTTTATTGCACCGAAAATCTTGGTTTGGGTGTGTACGCTTGACATTTAGGAGAATGACTTTGGGGCTGAGGAGATGGCTCAGCGAGTAAAACACTTACTGTGCATGTGTGAGGACTAGAGTTTGAATCCCCAACTTCCAGGCAAATGCATGGTGGCCTGCCTATAATTCTGGCATGGAGACAGAATTCTCAGAACAAGCTGGCCAGCTGAACTAGTCAAGTTGGTGAGCTCTGGGTTCAACTGAAATATGCTGCCTCAGTGAATAAGGTAGAGAGAGATCAAGAAAAACACCCAGCTTCAACCTCTTGCTCCCACATGCATGTGTACACATGTGCACACCAGCACATAAATGTGCACCCACAAGCATATATACAGGCATACCATACACAGACACATTTCAAAAACTACATTTGAAGGATATATTTTGGTGCAATATAGACAGGACTCATCAACAAAGGTCATCCAAATAATTTGACATGAAAATTAGAATTGTTGCTGCAGAAGTAAAGAGTGAGACCTTTAAAGGTACTTTACTGCAAAAAGTCCTGTGCTTACTAAACTCAGATCTTAAAAATAATATATACAGGGGCTGGAGAGATGGCTCAGTGGTTAAGAGTATTGACTGTGCTTCCAGAAGGCCTGGGTTCAATTCACGTAACAGACATGGTAGCTTACAACCATCTGTAATTCTGGTTGCAGGAGATCCGATACTCTTTTCTGGCTGCCTCACATATTTGGTGCACAGACATACATGGAAACAAAACACTCATACATATAAAAATATATGCAAACCATGAAGTGGGAGTATATTGTGGAAAATAATTCAGAGTATGTGTATCATGTGAAATAGTGGCCTCCAAACCCATCTGAGCCTTAACCTCCCATATCTGCAGATGTGAGCTTATTCGGACATAAGGTCTGGACTTGATGTCTACCTGTGTCCTTATGAGGAAAAGAAGGAGGTATTTGGCACAGAGACTGAGAAGGGTGGCCCATGTCATGCTGAGTCTGCAAGCCTAGGAATGCTGAGTTATTGTGGAGCACAAGGAGGTTAGGAGAGTGGCATGGCACAGGACAGACTTTTTCCTCACAGACTCCCAAGGAAATCAGCCCTGTCACACCTTGGCTTTGGATTGACTTTCAGAATCATAAAAGAATGAATTTCTGTCATTAGGGTCACCAGGTCTAGAATCACTTATTAGAGCAGGTGGTGGATATGCTGAATAAGACCCCAGTGATGGTTAGAGAGGAAGATGGTGGATATCCTGAATAAGACCCCTGTGGTGGTTAGAGAGGAAGATGTAAGCCATCCTAAATGAGGCAAAGGGAATGCAGATAAACTTTGAAACCAAACGCGTACAAGGAAATGCTTAGCTTGTTGCATGAGAGGATGTTGAGAATTCACACATGACTACAAGACAGTCAAGACAGTCATCTCCTCAGCTCCCATAGAAGGACTATGAGGCTAGAGTACTGGTCCAACCCCAGAATGACAGCTGCTTCTTTCTCATTGGCTAGTCGAAGGGGCTGGGGCCCTGAGGAAGGGTAGATGGGCAGCTTTGACTTACCCTTGAGTTACTGACTTCTGTTGTAGGCCACTGATGTTGAAAAACCATCATTAATCAAGATGTGTGTGTGTGTGTGTGTGTGTGTGTGTGTGTGTGTGTGTGTGTCTGTCTGTCCTGGCTTAGGCATTTGAATGCCTTGTGCAAACTTTGTATCTATTTCTGCCTCTTTGCTGACGGTAATAATATGTAGCTCTTCAAGGCTTTCCCATCTATGAAAACTGCCCATGAAAGGAGCCTCTGGAATCAATACACCCACAGTGGTGATTTTACATGCCAAGGAAAGTGTTATCTCAAATATCAAATCACACATATAATCCTCCCCCTATTTCAAGCAGGTCATCTTTCCTAGTTCCCCTTTAGTATGCCCTTGGAAAGTCAAATCCCCCTTTTCTTAAAGAATCATGACTTCAGAGAAAGATTTAGTGTCCAAATAAATGGGATGGAGTGGCCTTCAGACCAGGGGGTTACCTTTGTATCTCAGACAGTGTTCATGGGTGGAAATCCTGGAATTCTAGGACCACCCACCTGGAAGGATGAGCATCCCTTTTCTATCCATAAAGGAGTCACAATTATACAACCGAACCAGTCCCAAAGCAAGCATGGTCCAACTGAAAAGCACTGAGTTCTGCAACATGTTGAGACAATGAGCTAGTAAAGGAGATTTTTTTTTTTTTGCTTCTGACTGCGGTATGGTTTTATATGATTCTGATATAATTAAGTCCATTGATGGAGGTGAAAGCCATGGGTTTTGTGGAGTAATTATTGTATTTGCATGTTTGTGGGCTCATATAAGTGGCTTTTACAGCCAGGAGTGAGTCACAATAATTGCTATCAAGCTTGGGCAGGAATAATAAGTGGCTTTGTTCTCCAGGATTGCAAGGACAAAGCCTTTCTCAAAAGTATTCTGTGGTATAAGATTGAATCAGTCATGTTCACACTCCCAGGCTATGATGTGGTTGATTATAGTTACAGGAGTTACAATGTGTACTTTTGAGATGAAAGTCAGAGTCCCAACGGCCTACGTGATCTGAAAGGTTAGAGCAAGGTGGAGGTGAGAGAGTCAGGCAAGACCCAGGCCCACCAGCTCCCAGTTGCCAATTGTAGATCTGTCTAGGAAACATATTAAGGGTGGCCAACTGAGGAAGGACAGCTACCTGTGGTCAGGCATGGAGGAGAGGTGGGTGCTTTTCTAGTTTGAGAAAATACCTCGATAAAAATAATTTATAGGAGAGAAGGTTATTTCAGCTCACAATTCAATGTAATATTCCATCTTAGCAGGGAGGCCAAGGTGGCAGTCCTTGAGGCAGCCAGTCATTTCCCAGTCACGAGCAGAGAGAGAAAAGAAATTCATGCAAGCCTGTTTCTCAGCACACTTTCTCTACTGGGAAATAGTGTAGGATTCAAATCCAAGGGATGGTTCTACCCACCATTGGCTGGGTCTTCCCATATCAATTCATTTAACCAAGACAATCCCCCACAGATATGCCCACAGGCCAATCTGATCTAGCCAGTCCCACACTGAGACTCTTTCCAGGATATTCTAGTGTGTTGACATAGCAATTAAAAGATAATATCGTGTGTTCCAGGGGCCAATAATCACTTTCCTTGTCAGTGAAGTTCATTGTTGGGTGTATTTTTAGAATGATTTTTTTCCCATTTGTATACTAAGCAACCTAAGGCCGGGATGACAAAAATCTGTCCTTATCCCTCTCACCTGTAGAGTACAGGAGTCCTTGGAATAAGCATACTATGTGGGATTGCTATGACTCAGAATTCCATAGGAGACCCTGGAGAGATGTGGAATATTACTTTAAGATGTGTTACATTTGTTTATGCTGTGGAATATTTGTTTAATGATGCAAAGATGTGTTGCATTCTTTTATGTTGCATTTGTTCAACTCTGTAAAGCCATATTACTTTGCTTGCCTAAAACACCTGATTGGTCTAATAAAGAGCTGAATGGCCAGTAGAAAGGCAGGAGAGAGAAATAGGCAGGGCTGCCAGGCAGAGAGAATAAATAGGAGGAGAAATCTAGGCTTGAAGAAGAAGAGCTAGGAGTTAGAAAAGAAGGAGAGGAGGATGCCAGGGGCCAGCCACCCAGCCACCCAGGCATCCACAGAGTAAGAAGGAAAGAAAGATACATAAATTAAAGAAAGGTAAAAAGCTAAGAGGAAAAACGTAAAGAGAAACAGGATAATTTAAGTTAGAAAAGCTGGCCAGAAACAAGCCAAGCTAAGACCGGGCATTTATAAATAAATAAGAATACGTCTCCGCATATTTATTTGGGAGCTGGGTGGCAGGCCCTCAAAGAGTAAAAGAAACCAATTACAGAGAGGGGTCTGAACTTTGGGTCAGTGGAATAGCTCTGTGGGTGCTTTCTACCATTAGTTGTTTCCTGAAGATGTGCTGAACTTTTCAAATGGGCCTCTACTGTGGGCCTTAGTATCACTATTTTGCCTATAATGAAAGCATAGGCTAGAGGTTTGCCTATCAGTAGCTGATGCAGTTTTGGAAAAGACCTCTCTTCTTGCCACAGTTCCAGTCTCTGTGCTGTCCAGTGCCCTATGAGTTCCTGCCTAGAGGACAGTTATAGGGGACAGGAGAAAGTAAGCCCATGTCTTCCATGGGCAGGGAACAGGAAGCAGCTCTCCTCCATTTTTCCTGGCCTATATGTTCATCATGTTGCTACCCTTACCTCTTCACACAAGGGCTAAATAGTAATTCCTTTTTGAACTGATTGTGGCTGAGCATTGCCTCGTTCTAAAACATTGTCTTCAGGAGTAAAGAGAAATAAGGAAAAGGTGGACAGTCTACAAATCACCATTGATGATCTACCTTCTTTAGCCAGTAGGTGAAAATTTCTTTATTTCTCTTTCTTTTTCTTTGTTCTCATCTTTTAAATATGTGAAGAAAACACGAAGCATTACTTTGGACTTTTAAGGTGAGGAAAAGAGATCTGTTAATGGAACTATAGGATGGAAACTTAATAGTCTTTTTTAGAAAGAGTCTCACTATGGAGCTCAGGCTGTTTGGGTTCAAACCCAAGCTGGCCTTGAACCTGTGACCTTCTTGCTTCTGCCTCCTGTGTTCCATGGGTGCCACAGTGCCCAGATCAGGTTTCTGAAGAACAACTTTGTTTTATCCATCAATTGTCTACCAAGCCACTTGTCAACCCCCTTCTATCCATCGATTTGTCATTCCAGTTTTTCGTCCAGCCAAGTGAGTATCCACAGGACAAAGGATGAATGCCAAGAGGCGGCTTCTTTCCTTCCAGGGCTCACACTCCACTTAGCAGAAGAAGAGAGTTTGTGATGTATTCCAAACTGGAGTAGGACCGTGTTGGCTGAGGTGATTACAGCAAGAGAAAACACATTCTTCTGTGTTTTCTGATGCTAAGCGCACCTCTCTGCTCTTTGAAGAGCCATGTTCTCTGTCAAATTAAATAATACTAATACAAGGATATGCAGTTTGAGTAAGGTGCCACTGTGGAGGCTCTTGGGTGGCTCAGAGAGATGCATAGGAACACCATCTCAAGTGTCTAGACTCTCTGGGTCTCAGCATTTCAGAATCTGCACTGATGGCCACCTGCGTGAGTGGGTCAGGAAGTGTGGTACCTGTGATCTCGTTCCCTCTGCTTCCTAATGTGGCTCTATTCTTTTTTATTTTCAGATCCTGCGATTGTCAATGGAGTTTACTGGTCTGAATCCCTAAACAAAGTCTTTGTAGATAACTTTGACCGGGACCCATCTCTCATCTGGCAATACTTTGGAAGTGCAAAGGGATTTTTCAGGCAGTACCCAGGTGAGTGTGCCTAAGTTGACTGCCATGGCTTCGGTGAGTGATGCTTTGATTCCTTTCAGATTCCTGCTTAATAGTTTTTTTCCTTCCCTTAGAAGAAAGTGAAAGATTGGATCCTGTTGTCAGGATCCAATAGGAGCAAAAAGGAGATGCCTGTGTGTATGTACACACACACACACACACACACACACACACACACACACACACACTGCATCGATAACAGAAACTGTATGTGGCTTCAGCATCTTTCTCAGTAAATTAATTCATAGAGCTACCAATCAAAGCAAAGAACTGGGCTGTGAGATGTACCACATTTAGTCTTCCCAGACAAGAGCTTGGTTTCTGATTATGACGTCCACTGTTGTTGCTGTTAAGATCATTGTTGTCAGGGTTAATAGAGCAAGTTGACTATATGTGGCTAAATCATGACTAAAAGGTGTAAGAAATATAGAATGTGCACTTGGGCTCCCCGACTCCAGAGGTGGCTTACCTTGGAGTTAGAGGTCGAAAGAGTCAAAGCATGGCAGCAGATGGTGACACCCCTCTAGAGAGGCTCCCAACAGCTCCCCCAGGTCAGGATGTTCCCACCATTTGTCTGTCATGCCTATGGAACAGGTGTTCCTTCGGGGGCTTTCCTGGGCTTCTGCTTTGCAGTCGGGTTTTAATTCTAGTTTGGCTTAAATTTTAATTAAAAAGGGAAGTTTTAATTTTGCTTACAAGTTGTGAAAACAGGACTTGAGGCTGCAATTGTTCCAGAGCATCACAGCTGTAGGAATTAACAAGCTCAACCTAAAAGAAAGGAGAAACACACACACACACACACACACACACACACACACACACACACACACACTGCACAATCTTGGAGCAATTAAGTGGAGGCTTTTATGTTTTCATTAAGTAAGACTAGGCACCTGATGTCTTTCAATATTGCTGCACAGACACCATCAGCCTCCGCCTTGAGGAGCTGTTTGCCCTGCACACAGCATTTGTGGCCTGAGACTTGCCTGCTGGGGGCATCTGCCTCACCAGATTATTCAATGGTTCCCAAGGGCCCTGTTCAGCAGGGTACACATGCTGCCTCGTGGAGCTCACAGCCATTTAAGCAATAAGCATCCTATTACAGATAATGTTATAATAAACAGTGGACCATTAAAATTTCAATGTCACCAAATTGCAGTCTGCCTTGATGTGCTCAACAGAGCAACTTTGGTGTACATTGTGAAGGCTGTAACATGGCGGGCAAGCAAACCTGCCTAGTAGCCAACTGGATAGCTGGCTATCTGACCATGGGCATTGGAAGGAAGGTGGGAAAGATAAGTAGAAGCCACAAATCATCAGTTGTCTCCACCACCAAGAAGTCCTTAAAGTATAGTTGCAAGGGCCTTGGAAAACAAAGGGAGTCCCCATAAAGGGCTCATGTAATCGGGAGATTTATTAAGAGATGAAACTTCTGTTAGTCAACTCGGTTTAGTCAAAATGCCTGCAGTTCTTTTGTGATATTCTTGGCAGGATTTTGACTCCATAGAATGCCTGTATCTTTTCTGCATTAGTTAATACATGGCTACAGTCTACTGAAGATATTTAGTTGCCCTGAATGATGTCATATAGCCACTTGGCTCTGGAATTGGTTCCAGACAGAGCTCATCTCTTGCCTCCTGCTCATACAGTGAAGGGAAGCATGATGCGGGTATTTTTACTTGGATATTTTTCATCTTAGGATGCTTCTGTCCATTTTCACCATATTGTAAAGCACCAATTGGTACCAATGTATCTGACCTTAGGCAGGATGAGATTTCCTTCATTCTCACAAGTGTATCCAGAGTCCTAGGTTTATTACAAGCCTGGAATGAGGACTTTCTGGAAATTAGGTAGCAGAGGTCAAGTTCCCCAGTTTGACCTTGAGAAGTTCTCTTTTGGGAAAAACACCTTTATCAGAAATTGAGGTTGCAAGTGACAGAGACCCCATGAAACCAAGCTCCAGCAAGAATCTCACATATATGCTCATGAAACTTAAAGTTGCATGTGCTGTTTTAGATAACTGGTGGGTTCCAGCACTTGGCAATATCCTGTTTCTCTGTCATGTGATCACCTTAAAATGATGAACTTTGTCTTCTACCTTGCAGGATTTTTCACTGAGGATCGCGGTGGGGTGTAGGGAGCATGTGCTTCAATAGTTTGAATAAAAGCTCCCTGAACTGTGTAGGTCTAGAATACAAGACTACTAAGCCACCTCTCAGGTAGTGTTTAGTTACAGCACCCTTGGTAAAGTAATGCAGCATCTCAAGCTTAGTACATCTTTTACCTATTAATGACCCCCAGGCATCTGTCTGCCCTGGCACTGTGGGTACCTGTAATTTCTTTCTGAGTGTCTATGTGCTGTCCCTCCACTGAGATCCCCTTGGGTGATTCTAGTTTGTATCAAGTTGATCTGCACAAGGTCATCCTTTTCTGTATCTGCTTTTATGCTGGTATTGTATTCCTTGCTAGTTTTCCAACAGACTAATCTGATAGGGACTTTTAGAAAAACACCACTGTCAACGGTGCCTGTGGGGATACGGAGAGTTGCACCCCCTGTCCTTTCTGAGAAGTTTTGGGAGAGCATACAGCAGTAAGGATGTAATAGGCAGAAGACTGACAGAGCCATAGAGAGATGGTGGATGACCCACAGTGTCTATGGAGATGCATAGGCACTAACAACACACACGATGAATGTAAGAAACATCCACTGAGCCCCTTGACTGGGTTGGTACATTTATATATTAAAATAAAAAAGAGGATCATGCCATTCTAACTATGCTTGACCTTCCACAAAACAGTGTGCCAGATAAGTTTAGAATAAATCACATTATGACCCCTTATTGTGCCCTTTAAAGTAGGCCCCAGTGCAGGTACCAGGAGGGCAGAACACAGTGTCACTGTGGGACACATAGTACCATCTCCAGGCTATCTGCGGAGCAGTTTGGAGACATTCTCTTATCCCGGCTGGTTATTACCATGGTATGATTAAGAATGTTGGCCATGGTGAGTTGAAAAAGAAAAAGAAGCAGTCAATGCTATACACTCCAAATCAGGAATTTCAGCCATGAAAATAACTTTTCTGCCTTTTTTTTTTTTTTTTCCTTCAAAATCTGTTTGAAGTCCTCTAGCCCTGAGCAGCACTGCTGGCCAAGAATGATGACATCTTAACTTGTTTTAAAGCAGTAATTCTTTTATTTTTAAATGAATGAAAATGAATACACTTATTTATTACATGTGTTTGTGAAGGTGGGTCTGTGCACGCATGAACACATGTATGCACATGTCACAGTGTAAGTCAGAGGACAGCTTGAGTCAGGCGCTTCTCTCCTGCTATCGTGTGGGTTTGGGGAATTAAACTCACATTGTCAAGCTTTGGAGGAAATACATTTACCTGCTGAGCCATCTTATTGGCCCTGAAACAAAATCTCATTCTTAAAATAATCAGATTTACAAGGAGAATGCCACCCTTGGTTGTACCTCTGCTGGTTTTCAAACCATGAGTCTAAGGATGCTTGATCAGATTCACAGATGGGAAAAATTGCTTTGGCTTCAAGGCCTGGATTCAAACTTTAGTTTGCAGAATAATTAGGGTCGTTTTGTTTAAGGTGGAAAGGCATGCCAAATGTCTGAGTTTTAAGACAGGGGCAGGGAGGAAACAACTGTGATGTGGGGCCATGTCAGAACCCATGCTGTAGACATGACCTCACTGGGGTCTGGGATGCGGCCAAACACTGCCTAGAGACCTTTGAATGATGCCAGCAGCTTCAGCACCTTGCTGGGCTGTGAGCAATGGTCTTGGCTGTCTTTATCTAAAGCTGTGAAGGGAGCTAGAGTCACATCCTCTCTCCATGGACAGACAGCATCATGCTGAGGCTGTCTCCATTCACCTCAGCTTTCTGAAGGAGGAAGGGCTAAGGCCCTGTTTGCTGCAGGGCTCCCACCTGAGGGCACTTTGCAGAGCTGGGTGTGTAGCCAATGAGGAGCTCCTGGGCTGTGATTATTTTCACCCTATCTATTTGGTCAGCAAAGCAGAGCAGCCTTGAAGTACTACAAATAACCATTTGAAGTCTCAGGGTTTCTCATAACCCCGTTTTTCTTCTAGGGATTAAATGGGAACCAGATGAGAATGGCGTCATTGCCTTTGACTGCAGGAACAGAAAATGGTAGGCAGCACTTAAACCTCTTAGTCAATTTTGAGAGAAAATTTAGAGAGGCCACAATTCATGTTTACTTAATTTTCCTTCCACTTAGGTACATCCAGGCAGCAACTTCTCCAAAAGATGTTGTCATTTTAGTGGATGTCAGTGGCAGCATGAAAGGACTTCGCCTAACCATCGCCAAGCAAACAGTCTCCTCGATTCTGGACACTCTGGGCGACGATGACTTCTTCAACATCATCACAGTGAGTGTGCCTACTTTGGGCTTTCTTTTCACTTTGGGTCATTTGCATTGTTGCTGTTGGGTGTGCAGGGTCTGGGGACCAGAGGATGAAGGTTGGTTATGCCCACATGCAATTCACTGAATCGGGGCCAGTAGAGGGCCTTCCAGAGACTGAGAATGCTGTGGAATTCATTGTTTCTTTGAGGTTAGCAAATGACCTCTCCAGCCTTTTTGGGGATGTTGGGGAAGAGATGTAGCAAAGATGTCCCATGGGCTGCCAGAATTTCTCACATGATAATGAACTTTAAGCCAGATCAACCCTATGTCCATGATGGTAACAGCAGGAAGATAAGATACTGAAAGATGGGGAATGGTCTGCTCTTCATAAATACAGCGTCTTCCCTCCCCAGCATCCCAGCAGGTAGGGCCGGGCTTGGTGTATTCTCCAAGAGCTGAGATTAAAGTGTCAGTGAAATATGCGGGGTCCCGAGACTGGCAGGTGGAGACCAGAGAGCAAGCCATGGCTGGGCAGTGACACAGACATGCAAGAGAGATGTATTCTGCTGGGCGGTGGTGTACACCTTTAATCCCAGCACTTGGGAGGCAGAGCCAGGCAGATCTCTGTGAGTTCGAGGCCAGCCTGGTCTACAGAGCGAGCTCCAGGACAGGCACCAAAACTACACAGAGAAACCCTGTCTTAAAAAACCAAAAGAAAAAGAAAAAAAGAAAAACAGAGATGTATTCCATTGCAGTTTGTAATTCTTTTTGTTCTCCACCATTCTTTGACATGATTATCACCACGTCCATTCTGTTTCACAAACCTTGCTCTCTTTTCAGAGATTGTAGTCACAGGGAACTTCCCCCTACCCTCTAGTGCTCAACTGGGAACTTGGATATGGTGCACAGGTGTGTTTTGCCATATTTATCTGTTTGGGACATCCTATGTTCCGTGTGGCAGGTAACAATGGAGGTAGTGTGGCGAGAAACACAGAGCTTGGCCATTGGAGTTTGGTGGTGATGCAGCTCCCATACCTTTGGACAGGCTGTGTTGTCATGGCAGCTGTTAAGGCAGCTGTCTACAGAAACAGGTCACCAACTTGTGTTCTCTAGGTCAAGGGCAAGTGTTTAAGTGACAAGGGTATTGCTTGGGTTCTCTTCCGACGTGTTTCTGACAAGACCTCCAGACTAAAAGGCCTAAGCACAAAGCAAAGGAACCGACTTGAAAGCCACAGATTTTAAAAAGCTATTGAGATGTGCCAGCAAGATGGTTCAGAGAGTAAAGGTGCTTGCCAAGCCATGAGTCAATTCCTGGGACTCATAAACTAACAGCACAACACCACTTTTACTTTCCCACAGCACATGCGTATATGTGCATACTCATGCACACACACACACACACACACACACACACACACACACACACACACACATGCATCTGCCAAATAACTAAGTCTAATAAAAATTTTAAAACTCTTGAAGAGCAATTGGAAAAGAAAAAACCCATTCCCTTACTGGAGTGCAGAGGTTGTTTACGGCGTACGCCAGTCCCTTGGACAATGTCTGACAAACAGTAGGAGGTTAAATATCTAGGGGCTGAATAAAAGTCTCTACTCTCTAGAGCAGTGGTTCTCCACCTGTGGGGCTCAACTCCTTTGAGAGTCCAGTGGCCCTTTTACAGGGGTCGCCTAAGACCATCAGAACACAGAGATTTACATTAGGATTCATAACAGTAGCAAAGTTACACTTATGAAGTAGCAATGAAAAAATTTTATGGTTGGGGGTCTCCACAACGTGAAGAACTGTATTAAAGGGTCACAGCATTAGGAAGACTGAGAACCGCTAGTCTCTAAGAGTACCCACTGTGTGAAGCCCACACCCATAGATCCTCAGTAGCTCATTATGTTGAACTTTCACCTCAGTCTTGTGCCCATGGCATGAAGGCAGAGGCATGGAGCAGCGTAAGTCACTGTCTCAAACTGGCAGTCAGAAGAAGGCACACAGTGAAGCCTCCATAAGGTCTGACTTGCCATGCTCTCGCTCTCTTCTGCAGAAGTGGAGAGGATGCAGCTAGTCCCCTCGGCCATCTTACCATGAAGACATTGGATTCAGGGCCTACCCCTTTGCAAGGAGGCTTTCAGATCAGGGGTACACTGGCTTTCTAATTAGGATTTCCCCTAGCTGCTAACCTCCACGTGACTATGTAAATGTGGTCGGATGCTCACATATCCTGGAGCATTTATAGATAAGTAGCAGCAAATTCGAGACTATCTTTCCTATTAATCTTTAATTATGTCTCACAGAAGTATCAGGGATTCACAGAAGAAGGGGAGCTAACTAATTACATCCTACATCCTTTATCTGTCAAGAGTTTATTGTTCAGTTAATACAACCAATCACGTGAAGTAATCTATGTAAGTTCATTAAGATATACAGCGTCAACACAATAATGAGGAGAGGGTGATTAAGATAATTAAAAGGAGACAGCCAGCTATTATGGAATAGTTGGGGGAAATATTTTTCTTTACCTTAAATCATCCCTTTATAGAATGAAATCCATTGGCAGTTACATTAACTGTCACCTTGCATCTGTCCATTAGTTTTAAGCATGAATTAAGACTATCTGCAGAGTTATTGTGATGACTAGGAACTCTGAATATTTTTATTTGAACCCTTATGATAGAATCGTGATCTCCATTCCACTAATGTATAAGTGAATGGATCGGATATAGTAGTGAATTCACATTGGAAGGCAATGGATTAACTCTTTCTATGGTGATTGCTTTGGAATGAATAAAACCGGTAAATATTTTTGAACAATTCAGATTTTTTCATTCTTCTTCCATTTGATACAATTATTTCAACTTTTTCTACATATACCTCCACATACTTAAAAATTATATTACATTTTAGTATGTATGTATCTTTGCCTGTCAGAGGACAACCTTCAGGAGTCTGTTCTCTCCTTCTAGCATGTGGGTCCTGGGGACTGAACTCAGATCTTAGGCTTAGCAGCAAGTGGCTTTACCCACTGTGCCATCCTGCTGACCCAAGCGCACATCATTCTTCTACAAATAGGATCATATTCTACAGAATACCTAGTAATTCGTCTCTATTATCTTATTTTAATTAAATGTATTTGTCACATATAGTTGGCATTAGATGTTTACCCAAGCCTCTTTGTTGGCTATAGATTTATGTTTCTATTGTGCCGTGAGACTCTCTCATCTATTTGAGTATTCCAGTGGATAAACTCGCCATGATCTGGAACACACTGAAGATAATGAGTGCCTGACTGAATAACATCTACACATGAACTTGCTATACCACAAAGTACTGCATTAGTCTTACCACAGTATCCACCAAATAGGGTGTAAGTTTGCCATGCTTACTGATGGTTGAAGCCCCAGCTATGGACCATTCAGAGGTGGCTAGCTGTCACTTGCATTCCCTTGAGTTGTGTCCCCTGCTCCTCAGTGCATCGTGTGAGTTTTGCCTTACTGACTCTTCCTGCTTCTCAGTGCTCGCGTGAGTTTTGCCTTACTGACTCTTCCTGCTCCTCAGTGCTCACGTGAGTTTTGCCTTACTGACTCTCGTTTTCCTGCAGCCTTTCCTCCTGCTCCCACCTTGCACGTGTGTCTTCATAATATGCTGTGGGTTTTTTTCAAGTCTGTTTAAAATGGTTACTTGCTTGAGGGCCTCCCAAGAACTAGTGGCTGCAGGGCCATACATGAGGGTGTTTGCACCTCTACGCAGAATGCTCTGCATGCCTGAGTGGGTTGTTCTTGCAGAATCCCACTGGCCGAGAGGACATTCCCTTGGCAGCCTTTGCTGTATGGCCAGACTTCCTTTACTTGCCAGGTAGATGTTTGAGGAGAAAAAGTCAAGAATACACTCCTCATTTTCAGTGCTGGAAGTCTTCATGCACTGTAGGGTTTTGTTTAGGCAAATCTAATTCATCATGGCCTTTGATTTTCAGTGTCATAATGCAGGAAGGCAGGGTGATGTTTAAATAGTAGGAAAGATGTTTCATGGCCATTTGAATCCTCTTTACATTTCATTAAATTCATTGTCAAGTGTGTCTTTGTATTATATCGAAGATCTCATGATCTGGGTCTTTCCAGAGAATGAACATTAATGGATAAATAAACCTTGTTTTATCTTTGATGGGCAGGATATTGAAAAATCTATCTAGAGCTAATGAATTAACTGTTGAAATGTATAAAGAACAGGTGAAATAGAAGGGTTTTGTGCAGTTGGAGTTAAAATTTGAGGTTAAATTATGACAGGAAAAGAGCATATTTTTTCTCATTCACATTGAAGTCTTCCTCCAAGCCATGCATTAAATGAACAATATTATCATAAAAATGAGGATGCTAATTCCATCTGCTACTGGAAGCTGAGAAATGATTTTACAGAAGAAGCCTAGGTCAGGCGTTAAGCGAACACCACATTAACTGGGCCGATTTTGTGAAATCAATTTAAAGGCCTCCTGCAGGCCAGGTTTGTGTAAAACGGTATAGAGGAGAGAATCATTTGCTAGTTCATCCTAAAAGATTCTAATACCCTGTTTTTAATCCACAGTTGTTGTTGTTGTTTTCTGAGGACTGACTCTCCAGCACTCTCTCTGCTGTGGCTTTGCTTTATTAAGCAATCACGACCATACTGAGGCATGGGTTAGTGTTTGCTCTCCTTGCTCGTTGGGGCTGTACTGCTAATTACAGCCAGTTGTGTGTCTAAATTCAGAAGATACTTTTGTAAGCTAGAAGATCCTGGGACACCTTGTCTTGGTGAAATAATGTGGGTTCCTCTGCTTCATTCCATATTTCCTCCATTTTCATCCTAGAGGTCATTTCATTAAAAACACAGCAGCAGCAGAACTGTTAACGTATTTAATTGAGTCTCCTTTGCATCAGCTTCCTAAAATGGAGCAATGGGGCTTCCTCCATTGCTTCCATGAGCAAGCCAGAATTTTAATATTATGGGCTGTTGGTCAAACTCCAGATTCTTTAGGACATACTTACTTGTTCCTTTATTGTTTGCTTATCAATCTGTTGTTTTGAAATGGGTAAAGATTCTATTCTTTGAATTTTATACTTGAATTTTCTTCAGCTTTGTTTCATTAGTGAGTTTCCCTCCATTTTTTCCTTCTTGCCCTTTTTGCTATTGTGATCAGTGGGTCTAATAGACATTGATGTGTGTTTGGTGTTAGGTGCTGGGCTGCTGTAGAAGAAAGGCATCTGCCTCAATAACCCTGAAATTCTGTATGTGACTGTCTAGTGGGGAAGCCCAGGAATAGTTGCTCAGGGTACAGTGAAACCAGCACCTTGTGGGAGGGAGCCTGGCAGGGACAGAGATAGAGCATGCAAGTCACGGGTGACAGAGTCTTAGAAGGTGACGACTAGGCAGGTATTTGAAGTGATATAGACATTAGGCTTAAGCCACGGGTTGGGTCAGGGATGGAAGGAGGAAGGAGTTTATTGAGAAAGCAAGTGCGGTTTTCAGGTTGTGAGACACCCACCCATACCCACACTTCAGGAGAGAACTGACTGTATCTGGAACTTATTGGGATAGGGAGGATATAGGGAAACAGGGCCAGGATGGTGCTGGGAAAAAGAATCGGACTGCATTGAGAGAGTCAGGCCATATCACACAAATCCAGTCAGCTATGTGTCATCATGTGGAGTCTCAGCTTCCACGATGATATGGGAGACCTTTCTGGAAGTCTCTCCCCTCTTACTGTGTCTTCCCTCATCCCAGTGTCTAGGCAACTGATAGTCTATTCCATCAAGTCAGAAAGATGTATTGTTCTCTTTCATCAAGTTGGACTTCTGACATGAAGCTCAGGAACCTTAGCATCATCTAGAACCCAAAGTCAAGCTGGCCTCTGGCCAGCCCTCAGGCTATGGTGTGCACAAGCCCACAGAGGATATGATTCCTACTACATGGCCATCTCCTTGTTCTCAGAATCTCCCCAAGAGTGTTCTGGCCATTCAAAGACTGAGGTTACAGCTTGGCTTTCCTAATAGCCTTCTTTCTGAGAATTGTACTGTGCCTATGGACGAGGAGAGATGGGAAAGACTTACAGAGACTGAACAGAAGGAAGGAGAAGACACGTAGTGATATGCTTGTTGCTACCTGGCCATGCTTGACTGAGAGAGGGACATGGTTGATTGCTGATTGATTGAGCAATATTAAGACATAGTCTAGTGAAGATTATGGTGGCCTGATTAGTGTTCAGAAAGACCCTTTCAGTGTGAGAGATAAGTACTTTTTATCATGAAAAAGAAAAGCATAGACACGAATATGTTCATTTACAATGAAAAGGCAAGAAAAGTTGTTTATGGTCTCTCAATGGTGGTGGTCATGAGCAGACTGAGCTAGTGTTCACATGCCTGGTACATAGTAGGCTAGCAGTTAACATTCAGTGAGAAAATGGGGGAATGAAGACTTCTGTGGTAGACATCTTTCTGGGAAGGATCTGGAATGCCTTATCTCCTAGTTTGCTAGAGACCTGGGTCGCTGGGAGGGCTCAGGGTGTGGTGTGGAGTGTGAGGCAGAACTCCAGGTTCCTGTCTTTGGCATTTGGTTGGTCATTTGTGTCCAGGGGAGCAGTACTTTGTCTCCCAGAAATGTGACCAAGACGTATGGCGCCTGCTCCCAAGAGCAGTCCTGTTCCACTACCAGCTCCTCTCCCTTTCTCCTTATCCCATCTGTCAGTCTACCACTGTGTCCACACATTGCATCCCCATACCTACCTGCTTCCTCTTCTCTACCCTGAGCATGCACATTTGATTGCTTGCCTCTTCTTCCTTCATGCCAAGACCTTGACCATGCTTATTTATCCTCACAGTGAGCCTCTGGCAAGGGCAGCGACTTCAGGTTTCTCCAACTCAGACTCTGTGGCTCATGGAGCTGCAAAACCTTGGCCAAGTGACCCAGCTTGTATATGGCAAAACCAGGGACTACTGGTGTGAACCCAAAGAGTAAGCCACCAGAAAATAGGAAGGAAGGAGAAAACTAACAGTGACTGAGACCTGTGGGTCATGTTTACGCATTCCTCGGCATGTGGCTGGCTTGCTGGGCTAGACCTCTTCTGTGCTCCTCAGGCTCTTCTGTTTTACCAAGAGCCCCCCAGCATCTGCAGGAAGGACTTGGTGCTTTGGTGGGAGGGCATGGTTGAAGGCCTCTAGGGTGGATTCCTGGTCACAGGAGAAGCTAAAAGCAGAGTACAGAAGAAATTGCACCTGTGAGGGTGAATGGTGGCATCTTCTTTCTCCTTGGGCTACTGACATCAGCTTGGCCAAGTAGGAATGGAAGAGAGTTATTCATGGGCTTTTGTGCCCTAAGGCTAGCAGTGACCACATCTTCAGTTATAAACTGATGTGGCCACCTAACACCATTGACTCAAAAAACAGAAATGGAGGGAATACTGGAGTTGGGGAAACAGCTCAGTCAGTAGAGTGCTTGCTGTTCAAGCATAAGGATCTGATTTCAGATCCCCAAGATGTGAGACCTAGGCACATGGCTTGCAAGTGTCTATAATGCTACTAAAGGGAGGGAGAGACACAGGAAAATCCCTTGAATTCATTGGCCAGCCAGTCTAGCCAATCAGTGATCTCCAAGCTCAGTAAGAGACTTCTGTCTCCATAAGTAAGGTGAAGAGTGGTAGAGGAAGATGCCTAATGTTAACCCCTGGTCTCTGCATGCATGCACACACTTGTGCACACATACACACATGTACACAGCCACAAGAACATATCCATATACACTCCTTATATATACACACACATATACAATAAAAACAGCAGACATCTGGGGAGCATCCATAAACATGTACCAGCCGAAAGGTATCCAAATGGGGAGCCGCTGGAGCTTAAGAAATGCATCCACGTGCAGGGCATCCTTTGCAGTCCCTTGGGAGTTTGATGAGCTTGTGTGGCCAGTGGGCTTGTACCTCTCCTTTCTATACATGGCCACCTCCGCTCCCCGCAGTGATACAGACCAGATTGCTGGGCCCGGCTCAGTCCTGATGTTGTCAGGGGAAATTAGGGAACTGCAAGCTTGGATGATGCCACTAACAAGTTGGCTGGGGTTCAGAAGAATGCATTCCTCTACTGTGGGTGCAGTGTGCACAGTGACAGTGAACCTGGTTCTGATTACTATATATGTACCTCCCTGATGAGGACAAAATTTCCTGGTCTTCTTTGCTTTTAAACCCCTCCTCAGCCCCCGCCCCCAGCACCAGCAAAGGGCATTCGATGAGCTATGTCACCTCCCTGCATCTCCACAGGTCCACTTTGATGGTTACCATAAGATGAGTTAGGTGTAAGGATGTGGAATCAGTGAGGTTTAGCCCCACGGTGTACATAGCAGCATGGGACTTGGTGACAGCTGTCCTAACACTAATCTTGGACTCTACAACCATAGGAGTTGCTTTTGAAAGTGTGTGTTAGGAAGTGTCGGTGAAACAAGGTGATAGCTCCATCAGAAATGTGCTTGTCCCGCAAGCCCCCCAGAACCTGAGTTCACATTCCCAGAATCCATGTAAAGCCAGGTATGACAGCACACTTGTGTTTTTCTGGTGCTTCTGTGGAAAGGTGATGGTAGAGACAAGAGAATCTCCACAAGTTCCTGCGCCAGCTACAGTAGGATATGAGGTGATGAGTGACAGGACCCAATCTAGATTAAAAAGTGAAGACCAACGTTCAAGGTTGTCATCCGACCTCTACATATGACTGTGACACCCATGTGCACCTATACCAACACACACACACACACACACACACACACACACACACACACACACACACCATATATGCATTATTTTTAAAAAGCAAGAACCAAACTGGGACCCTTAAGAGGGTCTGAGTTACAGAACAGCTGAATAAAGGTTCGAAGGATGCTTCACTATGTATGCATCTAATAACCCGATGGAAGCATCCAGAAGGAGGGTAGTTGAAGTCTTGGTCCTGTGGTTCAGAGGGCATCAGCGGCAGACCCATGCTGGCCCCATCTCCTTGTTTTCTCTCCTTTGTCTGTGCTTTCTCATCCTTTTGTGTTACCTCCTGACTGGAAAGTAGCCACTGCAATGGGACCAAAGCATCCTGGGGAGGAAGGAAGGGGGAGGTAGACACAGATGGATTTTCTTTCCTAACAGGAGAAAGTTTGAGAAAAATACACTAGAAACTTCCCTTCTGTCCCATTGGCTGCACATGGTTCACTGAGTAACCCTGGCAACAAAGAGGATCTGGAAGCAAGTATCTAATAGAGCACAGCTGAAGAACTGTGATTGGCTAAGACCAGTTGTGCTGGAAGGATATTGTTGCCCTGAACCAAGTTAGTCATCGGCAAGGGAGGTAAAGGAGAAAGGAATGGCTTCGTCTCCAGTGGCTTCCAGTAGCCCTCCAAAGTACAGGAGACCCTTGGTAAAGACCTTCACGTCGATCTGTGTACATGCTTCCTGAATCCAGAGGTGACTTCTCTTCTGGGGACCAAATGCCACACCCTGTTCCTCAGCAGCTAACTTCAGCACAGCAAACATCTATTTTTTTTATTTCTATTTAAATAACACAAATATGCACAATATACATACAGCTCTAAGAATCATTACAAAACCAACACATTGGGTTTAATCTAGCTGACCATCTCCAGAAGTAGAACATTACCACAGCAGCCCCCCAGAAATCTAGCCCAGAACCAGTCTCTGTCACTACCCCCTTCAGCAAAAACATCCACCACCCTAGAGAAGTTGTTCAGCAAAGAAAAATAGCCCTCGGTTAGATCCCCCACACCTGGTGGTAGGGAGCGGGGATGATGCACATCCGTGTTTTCTCAATACTTCAGAGGACAAATGAGAATTTCCAGATGCATTTGCAAGACCAGAAGCAAAGGCTTAAGAGGGGCAGGAGTGAGCCTGATGGGAAGTGAAGGAGCCTCGGGGGTGCAGAGGACCTTGAAATTCTGAAACAAAGTGGCTGTGAGGTCAGCCCTTTTGGACACGAACCTGGACACTGCTCCCTATGTATTCACTGATGTCTTTTGCAGCTTATTTCCTCTAGTTTCCCTGTCTGTAAAGGGTGAGCTATTGGAAATACTTGAGGCTGAGTCAAACTACCAATGAAGCTTGTCTGGAATTTGGATGAAGGCAGGGCTCCATAGCAGCTAACTACCCAGAGTGGCGGCACCCTGCCTGTCCCCTTAGGCAGCTTCTGTGTACGTTGTGCGGACGCATCCACCCCTTGTTGTAGCACCTGCAGGTATATCCTTGCAAGTATCCAGAGTGAGTGTCCCAAGCTCATTTCACTCTGTGACTTGATTGGCCTTCCCATGGTGCTTGCTGATCCCAGCCTAAAAGGTCAGATCCTCAGCCAGATTCTGTTCTAGAGTGGATGTGAGAGATGCTTCTAGTCTCTTCCCTCAGCAGCTCTGGGGTTATTTGGCTGTTAAATTGGAAATGCCATGGTGCCTTCACTGAATAAATGGATTGTGGCACTTCCTGTGGGCTTGGTAGCTCAGGGCAACAATATGTCTGCTACACAATTGGTCTCAGCCAATCACAGTATCAGGTGGAGCAACTAAAGATGGGATTTCCCTGTGAGCTGGGCGCTCCTGGTGAAGGAAACTAGACGTTATATGGAATATACAGGAAAGAGGTTTTGCTAAATGCCTCTCTTGCACCTGAGGTTCCTTCCCAGTGGGTATGGGACCGAACCAAACCAGAGGATGAACCTGGGTCAGCCAGGGAAAGCAGAAGTCAGGCAGGGGAGCTCCTGGCACTGTTCTCAGTGGTGAAGGTCAGAAGGACAGGTAAGATGTGAGACAGGAGCAGAGAATACAGGCTGACAAGAACATAGCGTGTCTTTGTTGTGGCCTAATAAGTGAAGATACTTGAGTGGTCAGCCAGTCCAAATGCCCAGAACCCATCAAAGCCCTTGGAAGGATCATGCACAGAGGACAAAAGTTACGGGTCATATCCTGGATTGCTAGGGACTCAAAGTGTTGGAGAGGACAGGTATTGGCAAAACCATATAGATGGTTTTGTACACAAGGTACCACTGTATACAAGGAGTATCACCGAAACCCCTCCCACCCCCACCCCGCCACACACACACACTTTTCCAGGGTTAGTGAGAATATCAAAGCCACTCCTTTCCTCTATCATGTCTCCTCCACATGTGACCAACATGGGTATCTCTTGATTCTGTGAAGCTGAGGATGGAGCTGGACCTGGACCACCTGATCTATCTGTTCCTTCACCATCATCAAAGGCATGCCCAGGAAGCCTGTGCCACTGCTGTCTGCCCAGTCACTATTGAAAGATGCGCCATTAGCAGCAGGTGCAGCCAAGCTGTGCTCTAGTGGGGGGCCCTTTAGGTTTCTCTCCAACAATGTCTGTTTTTAGCACTTGATTGCCATTGTCCGAATGAATGGAGCCTGGGATTTTGCTGACTTCCTGTGTGACTGTGGACCCTTTGACCATTCACTAGTACCCTTTGGGTTCCTCATTCATTGTTTCCTCTTGGTTGTTTCTACCCTTTGCAGTATAACGAGGAGCTTCACTACGTGGAACCCTGCCTGAATGGAACCCTGGTGCAAGCGGACAGGACCAATAAGGAGGTAGGGGCTGCCACTGGGCAGGAACACCAGGGATCTGGGCATACCCTTGTCTCTGTTATTGTGACTGTTCACAAGAGTTCTATCTGAATTATTAAAATCTCATTGAGTGTAATTCACTGTGGGCATTGCAGCTTACTCCAGATTGTGGAATGTCGACTAAGAAACGCATATAAAATCATGACAATAAAAGAATTATACTTTATTCAATGGCCTGCTACTTCCGAATCCATTGAATTGGCTTTGTTTTCCTCTTGCCATAAGCAGATCTTGTGTGTGCTCAATGTCTCTGTTAATACCACAGAGAAAATATGGTTTTTAATGAGAGATCAAGAAAAATGGTTTCTCCTTTCTCGCTTGTTTACAATGGATTGAAGCATCCTTGGGAATCTTTTGGGATAACTTGTCTTCAGTAAAGTGTAAGCTTCGCAAGAGAGAACTGGTCTGTGGACTGCTGTATCCTAAATGTTCGAAGAATGGCTCATCCCTTAAGTACTGTGGAATACAATGAAGATGTGTTGAAGGAAAACCTTAGGTGTGGGAGACCAGCTCCCACATTTATTTACTCCAGGGACTCTTGAGGAATGAGGCATGAGAGACTTAGATAGAAATATAGAGGGGAGAGAAACAGATAGAAACACAGGATAACCTCAGGTGGGCCTGGATCCTTAACCACCGGCCCTGAACTTTATTCAAAAGGGCTTTTTATAACAATGCCAAGGGGTAAGACAAAAGACCTCCCCCTTGCTAGATACAGCCAGGTGCAGACCCTTCCAAACACCTGATACTCAGGCCCATGGTCCAATCATCCTCTTATGCAGCCCTGCTGGGTAAAGCCATTAGGAAACAGCTCTAGGCTCCAACACTGAGGAAATGCTATTGAAGAGTCTATTAAAATTTGAGCCCTCTAGAAAACTTCTTACAGCAGAATTCTAGGATGCTACATCATTTTTCCCTTGGGCAACTTTTTGATTTACCAGTCTAACTATTATTACACCTCCGCCATGCCTCTTCCATAGCACCCATGACAACTCAGATGAGTAAAGGTTTAGCTACAGCCTTGTCGCACCTCACAGGACTCAGAGGTGGCAGTGCTCACGTTCTTTGACTAGACTCCCCACTCAGGGCTTCTCTCCTTCTGGAGAGCAGACCCCCGTGAGGGGACAGAGGGCAATGGTCAAGGTGGGCTTCTGTGGAGCACTGGACAAAAGCTACAGGGAAAAACCCTGGCCCATGTGGAGAGAGAAATTGGTGTTACCTTAGAGGCAGGCAGGGGAAGCTCTTTGCTTAGGAATCTCTGAGGGAGAGAGCCTCAGAAGACTGGGGGAGATTCCTTCCAGCTGGTACACAGACCAAATAGCTTAGCATTAGTTTGGGAGAAAAAAAAATCACACACACACACTCGCGCGCACATGCGCACAAAACCCCTTTATTTTTACAAGCAAGAAATAAGGACAGAGCAGTTGAACATGCTTCCTGAGGATGTTCATTCGTATACAAATGACAAGCCTACAAGTTTCTCTAAGCAAGTTCCCTTTGTCTGCTGCCTAGATGAGGAGTCCACCCTTTTCTGATGCTTCAGTGTTTTTCTCAAACAGGTACCAGTGGGTGAAGTTTTCAGTTTTAAAGAGAGAGGGGTATTTAAATGATCAAAGAATAAAGAGCATTGGGAAATTTGAAAGTATCAAGTCTTGTTTACAAAAACAAGGACTGGGTGAGGAAATGGGGTAAGGATTTGTTTGAAATTGCCTTTAAATTTATGGTTACAAAAAAAGTAGAGTAGTTTTGAATATAAAAAGTTAATCCAAATGTCTGATTCTGTGGTGTGAAAGAGCTATGCATCAATCGGGGGCCTTCCAAAGAACACTGGAACTCTGTGTGTAACTCTAGTGAACAAGTGCAGGATGAGCCTGGAAGACATTCAGGAGAAGCTGAACTGACCAGGGGCTTTCAGACTTGAAAATATGGAGGTGATTTTTCCCTGGTTTCCTTACTGAGCAGCATTATTCCAAAGTCAAACTTTCCAGGCTTTCATTCAGTTCAGCAATAGGGGTAGCCAAAAAGCAAAACACAGACAAGGAAAAATAAAGACAGTAGCAGCAACCAAACTTCCTAGAAACTCCAGTTTCTTCTCGTGACAAGACCACTGAAGACTTTTGTCACAGCAGCTTCTCTGCTCCAGCCAAGCAGAAAGTTCTTCCTTCTGTTAAATCAAAAAAAAAAAAAATATTAGGAGGATCCAGAGACCCATGAAATAAAATGCATAATGTCCAGCATACAAACAAACAAACAACAAAAACCCCAACAAATTCTCATGTCATCTCGAGAACCAAAAATTCTACACAACACGGATGAGAAAAGATAATCAGCAGAAGCCTGTGGTGACACAAATCGAATGCTGGAATTGCAAAGAGGTTTCTACTAACAGCTGGGAATTCTTCTGAAAAAAATTAGTATAGCTAAGCAAGGAAGGAGAGCTCCAAAACAGAGCCGAGTGGGAGCTAGGGAAGAGAAAAGTGCAATCACCGTAAAAGACAAGCTTACCAGCCAGTGTCAGCAAATGTGAGAGCAGATAGACGTAGTGAATTTCAGGATGGATTGACGGAGGTTTTCAGTCTTAACAACAGGGAAAAGCAGACTGAAACAAAATGAACTAGAGTCCCAGAGACAGGTCAAATCATAGATAGCAAAAGAACATCCATAGCATCACAGTTCCGGGAGAGAAAGGAGAGAATGGGACTAAATATGTGTTTATATTGGCTGAAAAATCTCTCCACCTAGTAAAAGAAAAAAAAGCTTGCATATTCAGAAGCTTAAAAAACCCAACTAGGATAAGTCCAAGTAAACCTGTGTCAAAATATGTCATAATATAGTTAGAAAAATATCTTGAAACAACCAGAGAAAAGGGATGTGTTGCTTGCATGAAATACCAATATGAGTGACAGTATGTTTCCCATGAAATCATGGGGACAGAAAGAAGGATAGCACTCTCAAGTACTAAATGAAAAGATTATCAAGTGGAGCTTGCAAAATGAAAAACAGCAGGAATTAAGCAGAAACAAGATAATAATAAAGAACAGAAATCAATTAGTTTAGAAAACAGTAATAAAAAAACAATAAAACTTAAACTTCCTCCTTTAAAAAAGAGTCAATAAAATTAATAAATTGTAGCATGAGTCTTAAAAGTTCTTATTAATAAAATCAAACCTGAGCCGGGTATTGGGGTGAACACTGGATGGTCAGAGAGACAGAATAAGCCACAGCTATCTCACCTCGCTGGATCCTCAGCTGGTCTTGTTTCCTCAGACTGGAGGCCTCTGAATCCTCATCCAGGATGGATCTCAGCTGAACTGCTGCTTAACCAGCCCAAATGCTTCTCCAGGCCAAATCCCTAACCAGGGCCAAATGCCTACCTAGGCCAAATGCCTCGAGTTTCTTCACGCCTTATATACCTTTCTGTTCTCTACCACCACTCTCTGGGATTAAAGGCTGGTTTACTGGGATTAAAGGCATGTGTCACCACGCCTGGCCGTTTCCAATGTGGCCTTGAACTCACAGAGATCCAGAGGGATTTCTGTCTCTGGAATGCTAGGATTAAAGGCATATGCTACCACTGCCTATCCTCATGTTTAATATTGTGGCTGTTCTGTCTCTGACCCCAGATAAGTTTATTAAGGTACACAATATTTTGGGGAACACAATACCACCACAATAAATCTCTAGCAAAACCAACAAAAATAAAAAGAGAGAAGACAAATCAAGAAATATTGGGAATGAAACAAGAGACATCAGTATGGATCCTGAAACCATAAAAAAGACAATAAAGGAACATTATAGATAGCTTTGAGCTTGTAAATTCAACAACTTATCAGAAGTTGTTTACATGTAGCAAAATCAATCTAATAAAAATAGATAGCTTAAATAGTCCTATAACTACTATGAGAAACTTAATTTATAATTTAAAAGCCCTCCCCTCAAATAAATTTCTAGGCCTAGATGGTTTTATCAGCAATTGGTACCAAACAGTTTAGAGAGAAGGATTAATACCAATTTTATATACTATCCTCTAAAAAAAAAAAAGAAAGGGTGTGTTCTAGTTTTATCTCTGTTGCTGTGATGAAACTTTCTGACCAAAAGCAACTTAGGGGAAGAAATGACTTATTTTGGCTTAAAGTTACATTCTATCATTGAGAGAAGTTGGGGAAGAAATTTGAATTAGAAACCATGAAGGGATACTGCTTGCTGGCTCACTCACAGATCCTTGTTTAGCTCAGGACCACCTGCCCAGGAAATAGTGCCCACTCACAGTGTGTTGAACCCTCCTACATCATTTAACAATCAAGACAGTCCCCCACAGACATGCCCATAGGGCAATCTGATCTAGGCAAGTCCTCAATTGGGACTTCCTTTTCAGATGATTCTAGACTGTGTCAAGTTGACAGTTAAAGCCAAATGGAGCATATAGAGAGATCACCCTTACCCTTAGTGGAGGGTAGAATTTCTCTGATAAAACAAATAACAGTAGAGCAAAAGAAAACATAAGACACCACCCAAGGAGACTTGACTCTGGATATGCAAGGCTGCTTCAACATCAGTGTCAAAGCAATCAATGTAATCTGCCATGTCAACAGGCTAAAGATGAGAAGATATGCTAGCCTAGCATTTGACTGGGGAAAAGAATTTTGTCAAAAACCTAAGGCACATTCGTGTTTTTTTTTTAAAATAATAGCTTAGCAAAGTGAGATGAGCTATAATTCTGTCATGTTTAAAAAGGCTATTTATAAAAACCTCAACTAACAATGGCCTTGGTGAAAATTTGACAGCTTGACAGTTTAAAACTTTATTTGATATGTATAGCTGTTTTGTCTGCATGTATTTCTGTGTACCACCTGAATGCCTTAAGGTTCACAGAGGCCAGAAGAGGGCATCAGATCCCTAGAGTTAGAGTTATAGATGGTTTTGAGCCACCATATAGGTGCTGGGAACTGAACCCAGGTCCTCTAGAAAAGCAGCCAGTGCATACAATTCCCAGAACTCAAGTTAAAGTTGAAAAGCCAGGTATGGCATCGTGTAATTTATAATGTCAGTGCTGGGGTCGCAGAAACAGGCAGAGCCCTGGGACTCATTGGCCAGTCTCCCCCACCTCTCTCTCTCCTCTCTCTCTCTCTCTCTCTCTCTCTCTCTCTCTCTCTCTCTCTCTCTCTTTCTCTCTCTCTCTCTCTCAGGAAGGGAAAGGAAGGAAAGGAAAGGAAGAGAGAGAGAAAGAAAAGAAAGAGAGAGAAAGAAAAGAAAAGAAAAGAGAGAAAAAGAAATGGAAAGGAAGGAAGGAAGGAAGGAAGGAAGGAAGGAAGGAAGGAAGGAAG
>CABHPQ010002004.1:47630-77811 GCA_902168405.1 Peromyscus aztecus
AAGGAAGGAAGGAAGGAAGGAAGGAAGGAAGGAAGGAAGGAAGGAAGGAAGGAAGGAAGGAAGGAAAGGAAGGTGAACAGTGCTTGAGAGGAGACAACTGGGGTCGTACTCTGGTCTCTACATGCATGTACATACCTGCAAACACCCGTGTACTTACATGTACATGAACATGCATATTCTAGTACAAACCAAAAAGGATGCAGGGAGAATAAATAGAGTCAACAAACTGCCCCCTCTGAAGACAGTATTTAACAAGAGTTAGCACTGGTGGAAAGGAGGCTAGACACAGAAATAAACGCAACAGAACAGAGAACACAGACATGACACCCACACAAATGTGCCCAGTTTGGTTTTGAAGACGTCACAAAGCAGTTCAGGGAAGGAAGCCTAGCCTTGATAATTAATGAAAATGGAACAATCCAACATCCATAAATAAAGCAATGAGAAATTAACCTTGACCTCAGGGTTACACTTTACGAAACAATTCAAGTGGCTCGGAGAGTCAGGTGCAAACAATTTAGCTATGGCAGTCTCTAGAAGAACAAAGACGAAGATTGAGGATCTAGGGCTAGGCAAAGAGTTTGAGGACTTGGCATGACAGAAGTTCTTCAGTCCTGTTAGAAAAGGACTGGTTGCAGTTTACTACATAATGGCAAAAAGCTTCTTTACATGTTGAGAACAGTCTCAGAAGACCAAGTCTTTAGTTTCCATTATTATCTTAAGATATTTTAAAATTAAGGGGAACTCTGTCAGTCAATTTGACCAGGTTCCTGTGTCTGCCCTCAGTTCAGTGTGGGCCGCGTACCTGCAGCACTCTCTGTCCATATGTGGCACAGACACAGACCATTCCTGAAAAGCAAAGGGTAAATTTACATATACTCACTTAGCAGTAGCTTCCCAGGGATGGAATACTGTACCGTAAGCCTCCGACCTGATGTCTAGAGTCAGACCCTCTCCCTGGCTGTGTCCCTGTGCTTCTTCCGTGTGGTTCTGATAGATCAGGGGATCCATCATGAGGGATGGGGATGGAGTGGCCAGACAGCAGACAGTCCAGTTGTGAATGAGATGTAGGTCTGTGTTGGGCAGATATGCCCATTTCCACAGGGAAAATGTTGTGCACTGAGTTTAGGGATAAGGGGTATGTGGTTCCTAGAAGTGTGATGAGTGGACAAATGTATGAGGCACTTGTAAAAGGATTCTATCTAGAGTTTTTTTGTTTTTTGTCAATTCAATAGATGATCTAGAAAACATTGACAATAAAAGCTTGGAATTCTTTGTGGTTTCACCCTGTTTATTTATCATGCATTATACAAAATGGTGAAAAATGTGGTACATTTAAATATAATCACAGTAATCGAAATGTGACAAGATGAAGCTGGCTAGTTTCACATTGGCATTTCTCTGTAGTCATTTCTGATCCAGTGCGCTGTCTTGATGGCGGCTTTGAACCTTTTCCACATTCTTCTCATAATGGGAATGGAACATTGTCACCTGCCATGTCACCTGTGCAAAACTGGCAGTGTGAGCATCAGTGGCAGTTCATTGATTTTGACCAGCATGTTCAGATGCCTGTGGGAATGACCATGTGCTTCCTGAGAAGTTCTAGGGACACTGGGATATCTGAGACACTATCCATGCTCCTCCACCCACTGCCCTGGCTTTTCATCCTGTAACTGTTTTCCAGGTGGCCAATGAAGGTTCAGCTACCCAAAGTCACAAAGAGCTTCTTGGAGGTCACATTTAGGAGTATGTGCTGTGTCCTTAATCCAGGGGCCTGAAAATCAGAACATGATCATTTAAATCAAAACAGCATTTGATAAAATTACTTTTAAAAAATGAGAAAAGGAATGTGGGGATCTTAGTGTGTCTTAAAAACAAGGCAAGATGAGAATGGAAATGTTGGGTGGCTTTGATCAAAACTGGCTTCCCGTGATTTTTGCATAAAATAAATAGCCGACAGCTCAGCATCCCTGGACAGGGGTCTGGAGGTTCTCTTAAGTGGTCGGTTTTGTCTTCTGAAGGTGTGGTTTGCTGTCTGGGGAACATTTGGCTTTGCTGTTTTATATTCTAAATAACTGACTGGTGTTTTCTTTAAGGAAAAAGAAACCATGACAAATTGGGTGAGTCTGGAGTTCAAATATAGAATTCAAACAAGGAAATTCACGTTGTAATCTACTTCAGACCTTCTGAACCATTCATCAGACCTTGAAATGAACCTCCCGTGGTCTCTGTGGGGAGCACAGGGGGGATACGAGGGAGGAAGGAGGGTGATATGGTTTTTCTCTGGTTTTATAATGAAGATGTCCTGAAATCCACCAAATTTCATGGTTCTGTTTAAGATTCATTTGTGAATTGACTGTTGCGAAATCAGCCGATCTTAGAGACCCATGTGACTCCCATCTTCTTCGGCAGTTCTCATCTTTTCCCCTGGCATCAGAGACACCAGGGCTCCTTGGCCTAACAAAAGGACCCAGCAGAGTTGCTGGGTTTTCTATGGGACTGTTTCTTTCAGTCTGAGCTTGGTTGAAGGGGACAGCCAGGATGCTAAAAACCTCCAGCCTCCCACGGCCTTGGGAATATGCAGTATACAGTATACCCGTGTTGTGAGGGTGAGGGGCATATGGATAAGTAGCTTTTCTGCGTATAAATAAATGTTGCCTGGACAAATACAAAAGGAGATGAAGTTTGTGGAGGGAACAATTGTAACTCACTTTCATTAAATTAAAACTAGTAAAAGGTATAAGAATTGCATTGCTTAGAAACACCATGAGATAACTTATATAGAAGATAACAGATAACTTAAATAGAAAAAAATAGGAGCAATGTGTATACAGTTGTATAGAAATGCTAGATCTGATCATTTAATATTCAATGTATATAATTTAATAAAATAGCTACAAACAAAGAACACACACACACACACACACACACACACACACACACACACACACACGGGGTGGGGGAGGGAGAAAGAGAAATAGAGACAGAGAATAACAGTGTGTAGTTAACAGTTGACTACTATTGTGACGTGATAGTTCCTATTTTGCTTGTTTTAAAGTGCAAGAAAGGGAGGGAGAGAGGAAGTGAGGAGGAAGTGAAGAGGAAAGTTTGAGAGGGTTCTCTGATCTATTTCTGCATTATTGGAGTGTCTTTACATTGAGGACACAATACTTTTGCAATTGGAAATAAAGTATTTTAACATTATTGAAAGTCATATAAAGATTTAAAACAAACTATTCTTGTAGAATGGTAAATACTATCCCATTCACTTCCCTATAGTTCTAAGGGCAATTTCTAATTTCTAGATAAGCTTTCTTTTTCTAATGGGTAGATTTTGTTTGTCAAGGTCAAGAGGTGTGGACACATAGTGTTAAATCCACATTACCCTGTTACCTGAAATTACTTAAGAAACAGTGGTACAAATGATACACAGTACAGAAGAAGTCCTAGTTCCTATGAGGCAGCCTTTCAGAGAAGCTAAAAAGCTATTTCTGTGATGTATTATCCTAGAAGTTCTTCAAATATTACCTTTTAATATATAATTATCTGTTTATATGCAGTTGATTGGTTCACTCATTTAAAATTAGTCTAATTGCTATTGGGGGACTATCTATGTTAGGCTGGGTGCCAACATATAGTGTGGGTCAGTTTTGTTGTCACTGTTTATCTTTCCTTCAGTGTACTGAAATAAATGTGAATTTTTGTATGAGTCTAGACCAGATGCCAGAAAACTCGTTAGAGACTGCATGGTAAATGCTTTGGCTTGGGGGTCGTAGAGTCCCTGCTGCAGTGACTGTAATTTGTGGTTATAGCACAACAGCAGACCCAGACAGTACATGGTGAATGGTCCTGGCTGTGTTTCAATAAAACTTTATTTACAAAGATGGACCATAGACACACATGGCCCATGGATGATAGTTTGCCCATCATTAGTGTAAACTGTAAATGAGACTAGAAGAAGATATGTATTACTAAATGCAGATTTTGCATAACTCAGAGTCAACCCTTTCTGCATGGAGCACATGGAAGCCAGTAGCCACTTTTCAATTTAACTCTTAGCAAATGAAGGTTCAGGGAGGATTTCTACCTTGGATGAACTTTCTGCCTTGAATAAACTCACCAGTTAATTGATTTATTAATTTCACTGTTTACTTGTATTTAGTTGGAAGGCAAAAACATGAGGATATGCATTGTACATAGAAATACATATATGAAATAAATAATGTATCACATAATATAAACACAGTACCTTAGGAGTGAGAAAACATGTCTGATTCTCATAATTGCCATCATTATTATTACCAACATATACATCGGGAATTCTAGTCCCCAACATATTTGGTTAGCTCATCAGATAGATGATTGAAACAAGAAGGTGCTAGATGACTTGTACAGATAAACACCGTGTAAATACAGAACCACACCAGTCATATACAGCTTAAAAAGCCCAACAGTACCCACCCATTGCAGGTATAGCTAACTTTCCTACACAATTCAATATTATTTCATTATATCTTGCTTTATAGAGAAGTAAAACCCAATTCTGAATTATGGGTAAACAATATGACATGTTTGAACATGATGTGATGAGTGGTGCTTAGTAAGATACTCTTACAGTGCTGTGCCATCCACCTTAGTAAGAAAGAGCACAACTGTGTGTAACATGAAGAAGGATGTGACATTTGCTCATTACTTCCACCTCTATGGGAATCTATTGAACCTTTTATTTTGATTTCTCTGTCTACATGTGTCCAGGTTTGCTGAAAGTCTCTCTCTCTCTCTCTCTCTCTCTCTCTCTCTCTCTCTCTCTCTCTCTCTCTCTCTCTCTCTCTCTCTCCCTCCCCCTCTCTCCCCCCCTCCCCCCCTCCCTCCCTCCCTGTGTGTGTGTGTGTGTGTGTGTGTGTGTGTATCTGCCTGCCTGCTTGTCTGTCTGTCTGTCTTACTGCTACCTGACTGTAAACTGGTGGAATTTCTAGACAAGGAGGGACTTTGGCACTGTGGATAGTACTCTTTATAAATTCTATTCTCTGGTTCCCATAATTCCAGGGATGGTGGCCTGATTTGAAATGCGGCTGCTGCTTGCCTGGGTTCTACCTTGGCATCCTATCAAAGGAATAAGCTACTGTGTCACTGTCTCAAATTCTCCGGAGCTTTTGGGGGAGAATTCATGAAAGTGATCAGACCCTGAGACCCTAGTACCCACGGTCCTCTTCCATTCTCCACACTATTCCCGTGAGACAGGGTCTCACCGAACTGGGAGCTCCTGGTTGGCATCCAGCCAGCTCCAGCGAGCCTCTGTTTCCACCTCTTCCAGCACTGGGGTTGCTGACTCACACGGCCAGGCCCAGCTTTATGTGTGAGCTGAAGATCCAAACTCAGGTCCTCATGCTTGCAAAATGAACAGTGTCAATCACTGAGCTAGCTCCCCAGCAGTTCTTGGATAGTCTGTGTGTCGGTGCGGGTATGTGCATGTGAGCTGTGGGGCCCATGGCAGTCTAAAGAAGGCCTGGGATCTCCTGGAGCTGGAATTACAGGCAGTTATCAGCAACCTAATGTGGGTGCTGGGACCTGAACTCAGTCCTTCTGGAAGAGCAGCATGTTTTCTTAAGTACTGAACCATCTCTCTAGCCCCACCCTTGGATATTTTTAATGGAATCATCCATCTGCTGAGCTAGAAGGAGCTGTGATTTCACAAGTATTTACCTAATAATAATAGAGATTTTACTTTTTTTAGAATGTGGCCTGGTCTCAGGTAGAGGTCCTTGGCCATCAGCAAGCAAAGCATTCTCCAGAAAAAACATGAGTACATTGTGTGGAGGGTCACACTGGAGACCTGTCAACTGAATGCTCTTACTGTGGAGAGAAGCTTTGAGATTTATAGTCAGTATCTAATATTTGAAAAAAAAAATGTGTCTCACATAAAAACTCATGTTAGTTTTATGGCAAGTATTACTGATGGGAAGGCATGAAAATACGGCGACCAGGACGTCTGACCATGCATCTTAAAATCCATGCTTTGGGTTAAATTAACACACCAAATTCCATACAGGTCTAGCTGCCCTGGCTATTGGATCAGAAACTGACTAGAAGATCTGGAGTGTGTTGCAATAACAGCCATACAGTCCTCCCACCCCCTCAGTGTGGGGTGTGGCTTCATACTCTGCAAAGCCTCCCTGTATCTTTCGGCTCATTTGCCCATCATAGCCTGTATGGCAGGAGGTGAAGCTCCAGATCTCACTTTGTATTAGACAAACTGAATCCAGTGGGCCATGCTCAGGACAAAAATAAAAACCAACAACAAAAACAACTGTTAGAAGGACCCATATTAAATTACCATTTTTTGCAGATCACAGAATGGTCAAACATTTCACACAGCTGCAGCCTGAGTGTCCTGCATTTGGATTAGATGGACCAACACACAACACAGCCTTTGATAGAAGATGACCTCACACATCAGCAACCTGCATTTGATTGTGCTGTGCCTTCTATTCAGAGAGCTGGAGGTGTTCATAGGCCTCTGCTCTTCTTTCTGTATGCTTTAAGTGAATAAATTAATGAGTTAATAATGATAAGTTTAAAAAACTTGGCAGGCAAAACAATGCATCTTCTTCCATGTGCAGATTCCCCCATGAGCACTGGAAAGCAGCCTTGTGGCCTGTCTTCTAACTTTAATTATTCTACAGGATTAAACCTGTTGACAAATCTGGTTGAAATGAGCTCTGAAAATCACCGAAGGTCTTAGGCAGGCATGACTTCACTCTGTGCTCTCCTGCAGGCCTGAGTCTGGGTGCCAGTTCATCTGAACATTAACTGCCTCCCCATCACATGGCAGAGTTGAGGTGCTGGGTGGGAGGAGGGCTGCAGCGTCTCTGCCTCAGCTGTGATCATTGAGCCTGGGGAGGACCCAGATGCCAGATCCAGACCCTATGCTCTGCAGGCCAAGGTCCCTGGCAACCTCAGCCAGCTGGCCCTGGCACAGCCCCCAAATGGTCAGTTATTTAGTCTCCCCAAATATGTTAGGATTGGCAGTTTATGCTGAAGGCATTTCCTAGGAAGGGGCCTGTTGTCTTGGCACAGGGATGCCAATGTGTTGTGTAGCCTATCAATGTCCTGGGAGTGGGACAGTGAGACAAATTTCTCGCTTGGGTAGAAGTCTGGAAATAATAGAAATAATGCTGAAGGCATCTGTGCATGGTACAGAGGCTCTTTCCTATCTTTATGAAGGGAAGCTGTTCTTTTGTTGTGAATTTGTTAAGTATTTGCCTGGAGTCTAGCAGCTTTCTTGGGCATTTGCTTCAAAAATCTCACTGGATTGAGCTGGATTAACCTCATTTAACAGCCAGCTGGGTCTTGAAGGGAACATCCAGCATGGATCAGCATGCCCTATCTGGAACTGAATTCTCATTATCATTCCACTAAGGGGGCAGAAGCCCAAAGCCTGCCTTTTCCTCCAGGACCAGTTTGAATCTCCACACTGCTGAGTAAAGAAGATAATGTGGCGTGCTGTGATGTGCCCGGGGAGCCTCTGGCTGTTCTTGTTTGTGGATTTTCTTTCTCAGCAGTATGAAGAGCCTCTTGCTCTCTGCTTCCTATGTGTGTATGAGAGGAGCTGCAGGTAGGGGCAGTGGCTCTTACATGGAGCGGTTTGCCACGGGAAGCTCAGAGTGACCTCTAGAGCATCTCAGACATTGCTCCTTCTGAACCTGTCCTTGATCACCCTGCCCAGAGAATTCATTTCTGCATTGTGTACATGTTGCCAGTGAAATCTAGCGTTTTGTCGGGCTGTGTTTTATGTCTATATCATGTGACTGGAGTTTTACATAATTGTGGGCTCGTTGGTAGCTGAGACCTCAAACAACACATATTCGTTGTAGGCATGCCATGAGGGCTGCGGCATGGCCTCATTTGACTGTGTTTATGTATTTCGCCTTCAATTTTGTTTTCTGGATTCCTATTCTCGTCATCACAGTCAAGGATGGTGACGGCAAGACTGCAGTAACAGCCTGACTTGAGACCCAGTGGTAGCTCAAAGGGCTTTAGAGGGAGGTGCCAAAGCCAAAGGAGACCTTCGCATTATTTCCAGGCTCCTCCCTAAGTGAACTATATTTTGACTCACTGTCCCACTCATAAGAGGTGATAGGTACATTTCACACTGGCATCTTTTATAAAGTACAGAGCCTTTAAGCTTGGAGCCATTGAGTATTCTTAGCAAGCTTCCCAGGGATTCGGTGACAGTCTGCTCACCAGCGTACTGTTAGATACCACAGCTCATATTCCCTTCAGTTCTGGCAGCTCCACTTGCATCTGTGTGAATGTAGGCATGCTATGAGCATCCTGCCACAGCCTCTCAGCATCACTGTCCATCAAAGCCCTAAGAGCTAGAATCGAATGATTGACTGCTTTGAGGGTTCGAAATAGCACTTTCAAGGTTAGGAGTAGTTTTCTAAATATATTCCTTTTACCCTGATCTCTCACACAAGCTAATTTTAAAACTACTACATCAAGCGAACTGTGGAGGATTCTTTAGCCAGTTGCTGGTTGAAGAGAAATTCTGCTCTCTGATGTCACGACCCTGGACTGAAGCTAGGCATCCATGAACACTGGTAAACATTTGTGTAGAGACAGAGACCAAAACTCTGTAACCAGAGACAGTCCTTTCTCACTACCCCTGTCCTTAGATAGCCTAACATAAGCCTCTGTAGCCATCAGAGTGGGTCACATGATTTTCAGTACTGCCACAGTCTGGTTATAGTTAGTCACTACCCAAACTCACGCTGAGGCCTAAGTCCCTCTGTAAAAGCTGGGTCTGAAGACCAGCAGCACCGGATATACACACAGGAACAGTTTACTTTTGTGAGCCAGTGGGTTGTGACACACTGAGCTGCCCACCTTTCACCTCTCTGTTCATGTTTCTTTCTTGCTGCCACACAGAGACAAACTTGAATCCTCTGCCAGCTGAGCAGACATATGTACCCTTGGATTTCTGGAACTGTGAGACAAAATAAGCCTCATTCCTTTATAAATGATCCAGGAACAGGTGTTTTACTAGAGCAACAGAACATGGTCTGTGTATAAAACAGAATAGCATAGTTTCTTGTTTATTGAATTTAAAGATGATGACCATGTCCCAGAGCATTAAGTAAGAGCAGGACCCTTCAGAGCATGGGACAAAGGTGACTACAGAGGTTCCATGACCAAGAAAGCTAACTCCACATTTACACCCACTTTTATTAGCTCTGATAATAAATAGCTCCATTTCTGTCTATCTGTTGGGAACCTTCTCAAAGTATTGAAATGATCGTGCTAAGAGCAAGAACCCTCAATTATAGCAGGACGGTTTCCAGGTACGTGGGCTGAGTTTTCGGTTTTAGGATGCCTCATCTTTGTGATTATTTTTAAAGGTAATTTTTGGTTTCTTCCTGCTTTGTGAAAATTTTTCTTGCCACTAAAGGAGGCAGCTCCTCCTTAGTTCAGACCCTGTGAGGGGCCTGGATCAGAAACTCAAGCACACCTGCCTGTCAGGCTGGGAGTTCAAACCACAGTTGAAGAAACTCAGTGTCTGCTGCTGTCTGGATGCTTTGTCTGAAGGTGGAGGCTTGAGTGGCTGGTCCCCTCGGTTCTGTTTGGTGTCATGACCAATGAGTGTGTGGAAAGAGGGAGTCACGGGGGGGGGGGGGGGGGGGGGGGGTGCAAGCTTCCATCTGCTCTATTGTAATTGCTCAGTTTCATTTGTAGTACAAACAAGTTCAATTAGGAAGCTAGGCTGGGAGGTTGCCCACCTGCATGCCTAGCTCCTAGGGCTCCCTTTAGGTGGCTCTAAGGGAGGAAAGGTACTGTCCTTGCCTTTTTCTAAGTAGGACTGGTGAGCTCTCCAAATAGTTCCCTTCTCATAATCTGTTCTTAATTGTATTTGCTACCACTACCAGGCTGTCTCCACCCCACCTATCTAATCCTTTACTTTGTTTTTTAAGGGCTAGCTCCTCTTAGTTCCCCTTGGAGATCTTTCTAGTTCCCAGCAGATGCCCAGATTCATCTTCCCATATGCTGGTCTTCAGCATCAGCAAAGCTTCTGGAAGGCAAACGCATCTCTTATTACACTGTCTCACTGCCCAGGGGACAGGCAATTAATGATGACTTTGGGGCTAAGATTCCAAAATATGGAACCCTTCCACAAATAAGGACATCTTGGTAGCAAGGCTTATCCACAGCAGTGATGATTTTTTTTTAATGATGCTTTTACATAATAAAAAAAATCTCATTCATAATATGAATAAACAAAAGGAAGAGAATACTAAGCTGTGTGTATTCCTGCTATCAAAAATAGTCAATAACACATTTTTGTATTTATTGGGAAGGCCATCTGATGTTTTCTTTTTTCTTAAAGTACATCTTATTTATGTGTCTCTTAAAACCAAGAGTAACTTGAAATGACCTTTATAGGCATATATAAGTTCATCTGCAGTATTTATATGACTACATAACATTTCATCCTCCCTATTGTTCAATATATAGCATGCTTTTTATTTTTTTATTATCATTATAAATAGTGCTATGATAGACATGGTTCATATAAACATTTGGATATTTGCTTGACTGATTCCTTGGTGTAAAGCCATGGAATTGAAATTGGACCAAATAATATTTAACTTTTGCATACCTGTGAGCCTTTATATGCTTGTTAATTTTAAAAACCTAGTTTGAGAGATCATTATCTGCCTCAGGCTGAGCACTGTTGGGGCTTTGAGGGTATGGTTGTCGACAGCTGACGAAGGCCCCTTTGTATGTGTGTGTGATGGGCATCATGCTGGGTGACAAAGGCCAGTCTCAAAGGTAGCACATGCTTGATTCCAGTCATGTGATGTGCTCTAAATCAGATGCCAGGGATAGAGGCTGGGGACAGGGCTTGGGGACTAAGAGCGCTTGCAGGACTAAAACTTAACTCCCAACATCCACACCGGTCGTTCACCACCACCTAGAACTACAGCTCCAGGGATATGATGCCCTCTTCTGGCCGCTGTGTGTACTGCGCACATTGGTGCATACACATGCACACTGCCACACACACACATAAATAAAAAATAAATCTTTGCAAAGTATTTCAGTGATAGAGAAGAATCAGTGGTCTCCAGAGCTTAATTGCAGAGCACACTGTGATAGAGAAGGTGGATGAGAAGGCTTTTCTCTTCAGTGAGAGAACAGTTTCCTAATGGTGAAGGTGAGCCCATTCATATGATAACATTTTATAAAATAGCATGCGTACATACAGTGATTATGAAAACTGATAGAATCCAGTGAGGACTGTAGTTTGCTGGTTTAGAGAGTTGTTCTTTGGTAAAAGCATTACCACTGGGGGAAGTTGGGGTGAGAGTATGGGAACCAATATTATTTTGAAACTTCTGTGAAGTCCTACAATTATTTCATATGAAATGGTTTTTAAAATTCCCCTAGGAACATCCAGAAGTGTTCAAGAGTTTATGTGTTAGATCCTTTGCTCGGTATCATACACGTGTTATCTGACTGACCTTCCAAACAGCCTTGACTGTCCATTCTGTTGTCCTTATTTCGGTAGTGAAGCAAAGAGGCTTTACCAAAATCACCCCCATAATTAAGATTGAAAACCATGGGGAAGGTTTTAAAAACAGAATGTGTCCTTTTAATACTATAAGGCTCTTCCTCTTTGCCAAACTCTGTGATATAAAACTCACATAGACCACACTGCTCATGGGCTGCACAGTTGGAGATCTCCATGCTGGTGCTGAAAGCTATGGCCTCTGCTTCCCCTGGCTGCTTGCTGTGGAGCATGGGTCTTACAGACTGGAAAGTATCATGGTATAGATTCACTTTTGTAACAAAGCAATATAAATTCTCTCATTCCTGTTATCATCCCCTTACTCATTGAGAGATACTGACTCATTATCCTACTCCGGTTAGAACCAGCAGCCCAGGGACCCTGAACTACAGGGGAACTGACCAGTAGAGGTAGGGGAGAGGGGCAGGGAACACCTGACTTCCTCGTAAAGGTTATATCTTAGCATTTTCACTTATTATCTCTGTGAAGGGTACCACCCAGGCCAGGTAGTAAGCATATGTCATGATGCTTCTTTGAAATAATGATTTTCTTTCTAAATGTCCTTTCGCTTCAATTAAGAAGCAAATAGGGAGGTATTAATTAGGCTCCTGGAACCTACTGCCTTCCAGGCTGAAAAAGAAAAGTCCTCCCTGACCTCTGGGGAAGAGTCAGCACCGTGACTTGCTGTCTGATTGGACTGCTCCTAACTTGCACAGCTGTACACTGCTGGGATGGGCACTCTGTGTTCAGAGGAGGGACCCAAGCATCCCTGTAGCTGCTGACAGAAGGAGAGACATTGGGGAATTGCTGTGAGTGGGTCATCTCCTGTCTAGACACAAGAAAGAACTACATGGGCAGCCTTCACAGAGGGATGAGAGGAAATGTCACAGGTCTGCTTCTACTATGGGGCTCAAAACTGCAGACTCAGCACAGTGAAGATTGAAGGACCATTACAAGGCCCTAAAAGAACACATCGGGTCTATACATTGACATTCCCACTGGCCAGGGGGACTGAGGAATTACAAAGGGATGTTTTATTTCAGAAAAAAACAACTGGAATATTTAAAAGATCTGTATCTTTAATCTTCCAACGGGGAGCTTGAAAACGAAAACTTTATAGATGAATCATATAATTCTTTCTTGGAGTGATTTCTTCAGTTTCATTTTCTTGCTAGTGATTGAATCTTAATTTTCTCAGTGGGAGCATGCAAGTAGTCTCTAAAGCTCCCCGATGCCTATGCCTTCATATCCTGTGGTTGCAAATCTATCCTTCTGTTACCTTTGGATCACAGCTGATTTGCTTTTGAAGGAGTTGGCCTTGGGCCTCCATTGCCCTCTTCCTGAGGTCTGTATTTCTGTTTATTCCTGTGGCGTACCTGCTGTGACCTCAGGGTCCCCTAACCCCTAAAGCTGGCATTTCTTCTCAGCACTGAGTTTTGAGATTTTTTTAAATCTTCACACAGCCATTCTGACTAGCAGTCTGTGGCATGACAGCTCCAAGTGCCTGGACATTCCTGCTTAATGGGCTCCTGCCTTCCTCCCCATACCCAGGGCGCACAGAGTCCTCCCGTTCTGTTCTCTGCCCTCAGAGTCACTTAAATACTCCATTCTCTCCTATCCTGGGGTTTTGGCACGTCTATTCCTCTACTTACAATACCCATGGCCTGGCTGGCATTCCGGTCTTTGCAGTCAGTCTTGGACTCTACCGCATTCCAGGCTTCTCATGAGCCCCTCTGTCTTCTATGTGGCCGTCTTCCTTCTCTGCCCCTTCACTTAGTCTCTTGCTGTTTTCTGTCTCTGTTCCTCCACCCTCCTCACTGCTGAGTGTGTGCCCAGGAGAATAAGGGTAAGTGTAAATGAGAATGCCCTAGTTCTCTTTTCTCTTGCCTTGATAATAAAACACTAACCCAAACCAGTACTGGTGGAAGAAAAGGTTAATTTCAGCTTACACGCTACAGTCTGTCGTCAAGAGAAGTCAGCATAGGAACTTGGGGGCAGTGACTGAGGCAAAGACCATGGGGGTGGGCGGGGCACTGCTTCCTGGCTTTCTACCCATGGCTTGCTCAGCTTGCTCTCTTCTACAACCCAGGAGCATGTGCAGTGGTGGCATTGCCCTTGCTGGACTGGCCCTGCTCATATCAGTCGTTAATCCAGGAAATGTGTCACACGTATGCCTGCAGGCCAGTCTAATAGAGGTAACTCCTCTGTTGTAGTTTCTTCTCCCCAGGAAACACTAGTTTGTGTCAAGTTGAAAAAAAATTAAACAGTGCAAGGTTTCCTGGGCTCTTTAGAAAAATGCCTGATCCCAGGTCGAGGCTAAAGCTGAGTAAGAACCTGGAACACCCTGTCCATTGTGATGGCAGAGGCCGTGAGTGGACTGGAGAGCAAGCAACCCTAGAAGGAGCAGACCAAGACTGGTTAAAGCTAAGAGACACAGAATACCAGTCGCAGGCCGCCCCAAACGCGTAGGGAATTGAAGCATATTGTACATATTGACCGGCAGCGAATTTTTCATGTATTATTTCTTGTTTATCTGAAACATGGTGTTAATTTGGAGGTCTGTATTTTAGCTGGCAACCCTAACACTTGCCAACTTTTCCTAGAGCTAGGAAAATATGAGCCTGCTAAAGAGGGTAGCTGTGTTGGCCCAAGCTTGCTCTGACAAGTAAAACAAAGCAGAGCCAGGTGAGAGACAGTCCCCAGGTGTGGCTGAGTCCCTTCCCCAAGGCACCTGCACTCTCTCACCCCATCAGAGGAGACGGCAACTTTCCTTTCCTTGTATGTAGCCTCGGGAGGGGAGAAAGCATGTCAGCTGACTTAAAAACAAGACCCCAAACACAGTGCTTTCTGACACTGTGATCTCCAGTTATCCTGCAGAGACCTTGTGTTTACTGAGCACTTACTAAATACTGATTCTGTATTAAGCACTATCTGAGTTACTCATTAAATTTATGTAATAACTCCTTGTGATATTACAAAGAAATGTATTTGCTGCATATTTATTGATCATTTACATCCATGAAGTTGCTATGATGGTGTTATCAGGCAAATGTCTTACAATGTAGGCCCAATGATGTTCACTGGAGTAAAGACTGGAAAAATAAAATCCTGAAAATCTGAGTAGTCATCAGTCAGGGATTCATTAAATAATGCTGATAGATCTTTAAAACTACATTGCCAGCCAGGGTATTTGTTTATTCCCAGACTTGAATGTGAATGGATGAGATGGACACAATTAAGTTTAATACTCATATATAATTGTGTCTGACAAAATACAGAGATCATTGTAACAAACACATTTTAATTAAATATACTTTTTATAAAACCACAAATCTTCATGCATCCATGCATGCATCTTGGTCCCCGTCAGCCTTGTATTCGGGCTTATAGTTCTTAATGTGGGTACAGAGGACTGCCCACATACCTTGTCAGGAGTACTTATGTCAGGACGGAGAGCCCCTGTTTACAGTAAATAACCTAGTAGTAACTAAGTGCAACTAGAATGAATACAGGTGTAGGAATCTGTGGTCTTTGGTAGATGGGCTTCAGTGGTTTGGATTTGGACCACAGAGCCCTGTGAAAGCTTACATGACGATCTCCTGGTGAGACAGCTTTATGGCTGGTAGACCACTCATCTATTTGGCTGATGGGACTGTCAAAAGCTGCATTCCTGTTCGAAGGAAAATGGTACCGCATCTGTTACTGGGACTAAAACTTGGAGGGCCTCAACAGGGCCCTTCTGATGGCTATTCTTGGTTGTCGACTTGACTGCATCTGGAATGAACTAAAACCCAGGCAGCCGGGCACACGTGTGAGGGACTGTTTTTCTTAATTCAATAACTTGAAGTGGGAAGACCCACTTTTAATACAGAACTTTTGAGGGGGGAAGACCCGCTTTCCATCTGGGCCACACCTTCTGCTGGCAGCCTGTATGAAGGACATGGAAGAAGGAAGCTGTTGCTCTTTGCTGCTTGCCCTCATTCTTGCTGTTGAGTCCATTCCTTCACTGGCGTTAGAGCCTACTTCTTAGGGACCCCAGCATCTACTGAAGACCAGTTAAGACATCCAGCCTAGCAGACTGAACAACTACTGTATTCTTGTAAGCCACTCTAATAAATCTCTTTCTCTGTACACACACACACACACACACACACACACACACACACACACACACACTATAAGTTCCGTCCCTCTGGAGTACTAATAAAGCACTCTAGGAGCATCTGGATTCTAGTCTGTCAAAACATGTACTTCCGTCAGCAGTGGGGGACAGAGGCCCATTTCCACTCGGTTACATGCAGTTGCTTGAGAAGTTGAGAAGTTCCCCTCCTCTTTTAGAACTTCAGCTCTGGCTAGACTGAAAATTGTGGCACTAAAGCAGAAAAGAGTCCAAGAGCAGCCAGTATGAAACAATTTGAAGTTTATTAAAGATATTATTATACAAACTTTAAGTAGGAGTTTGTATAATATAATAAGACATTATATTATACAAACATAAGTAGGTGCTCAGAAAGACATATCCAAGTGTGGGTATAGGCTTCCCAAGGGAGAGGAGCAACTTTCTTATTATTAACCATGTATACCTCCTTAGTGCTGCCAAGGCACATCTTAAATGGTTGCTAAGAAACTCCCCCCCATTCCTTCTCTTTCTTGTTAAGTGAGATTATAGGGCAGCTTCAAAATTGCCCTGGATGGAATTATAATCTGTTAAGGAAGAAAACAAACAAACAAAAGAACTCCTAGGATCACATAGGAGTTGAGCATATGTTCCTTCCCTGTAAATGTGGTTCCTGCTAAAATTCCTAGAAGATTGTGGGTCCACAGTTTGCAGGGGAGCAAGGCTGTATGCAGTTGCTGATTGTGCTCTCACTGTTGTCTTGTTGCTGCAGAGAACCTGAGGACTTCCTTTTCCTTCTCATGGCCTTAGGACTTCCTTGCTTTTATTTTCTGCCTTGCCTTGGGGCCACCTGACAATCACTGTGTGTGATAACTTCTAGAGCCAAACACACTGAGGGACACTGGTGTCTTATGTCAACTCGACACACAAACTCCAGTTATCTGAAAGGCAGGAAGCTTGATTGAGAAAATGCCTCCATAAGAACCAACTGTGAGGCATTTTCTTAATTACTTATTGATGCGGGAGGGCCCAGCCCATTGTGGGTGTTACCACTCCTGGGCTGGTGGTTCTGGGTTCTATAAGAAAGCAGGCTGGAGTTCAGCTGAGAACCTTTCTAGTGGAGACTCAGGATTTCAGTCAGAGGATCTGTGGAGCTGGTGAGAATAATCATGGACCAGACTGGGAAGAAATCTAAGAAGGGACCGGTTTGTTGGCGGAAGCGTGTAAAATCAGAGTACATGAAACTGAGACAGCTGAAGAGGTTCAGAAGAGCTGATGAAGTGAAGACTATGCTTAGTTCCAATCGTCAGAAAATTTTGAAAAGAACAGAAACCTTAAACCAAGAATGGAAGCAGCGAAGGATCCAGCCTGTGCACATCATGACTTCTGTGAGCTCACTGCGCGGGACTAGGGAGTGTTCAGTGACCAGTGACTTGGATTTTCCAGCACAAGTCATCCCATTAAAGACCCTGAATGCAGTCGCATCGGTGCCCAGAATGTATTCTTGTTCTCCCTTACAGCAGAATTTTATGGTGGAAGATGAAACTGTTTTACACAACATTCCTTATATGGGGGATGAAGTGCTAGATCAGGATGGCACTTTCATTGAAGAACTAATAAAAAACTACGATGGAAAAGTGCATGGAGACAGAGAATGTGGATCTATAAATGATGAAATTTTTGTGGAGTTGGTAAATGCTCTCAGTCAATATAATGATAATGACAATGATGATGATGATGGCGATGATCCTGATGAAAGAGAAGAAAAACAGAAAGACCTAGAGGACAGTCGAGATGATAAAGAAAGTTGCCCACCTCGGAAATTTCCTGTTGATAAAATTTTTGAAGCTATTTCCTCAGTGTTTCCAGATAAGGGCACAGCAGAGGAACTAAAAGAAAAATACAAAGAACTTACTGAGCAGCAGCTCCCGGGCGCCCTGCCCCCTGAATACACCCCAAACATAGATGGACCAAATGCTAAATCTGTTCCGAGGGAGCAGAGCTTGCATTCATTTCATACACTCTTCTGTCGGCGGTGTTTTAAGTATGACTGCTTCCTACATCCCTTCCAGGCAACACCCAGTACATATAAGCGGAAGAACACGGAAACAGCTCTGGACACCAAGCCTTGTGGAGCACAGTGTTACCAGCATCTGGAGGGAGCTAAGGAGTTTGCTGCTGCCCTCACTGCTGAGAGGGTAAAGACCCCGCCCAAGCGCCCAGGGGGCCGCAGAAGAGGAAGACTTCCAAATAACAGTAGCAGACCCAGCACCCCCACCATCAGTGTGCTGGAGTCAAAGGATACAGACAGTGACAGGGAAGCAGGGACTGAAACTGGGGGCGAGAACAACGACAAAGAGGAAGAAGAGAAAAAAGATGAAACCTCCAGCTCCTCTGAAGCAAATTCTCGGCGTCAAACACCCATAAAGATGAAGCCAAACATTGAACCTCCTGAGAACGTGGAGTGGAGTGGAGCTGAAGTCTCAATGTTTCGAGTCCTCATCGGGACTTACTACGATAATTTCTGTGCCATCGCTAGGCTGATTGGGACCAAAACATGTAGACAGGTGTATGAGTTCAGAGTCAAAGAGTCCAGTGTCATAGCACCTGTCCCCACTGAGGATGTGGACACTCCTTCGAGAAAGAAGAAAAGCAAACACCGGTTGTGGGCTACGCACTGCAGAAAGATACAGCTGAAAAAGGACGGCTCCTCTAACCATGTTTACAACTATCAACCCTGTGACCATCCACAACAGCCTTGTGACAATTCGTGCCCTTGTGTGATAGCACAAAATTTTTGTGAAAAGTTTTGTCAATGTAGTTCAGAGTGTCAAAACCGATTTCCTGGGTGCCGGTGCAAAGCACAGTGCAACACCAAGCAGTGTCCGTGCTACCTGGCAGTCCGAGAGTGTGACTCTGACCTCTGTCTCACATGTGGAGCAGCTGACCACGGGGACAGTAAGAACGTGTCCTGCAAGAACTGCAATATTCAGCGGGGCTCTAAAAAGCACTTACTGCTGGCACCATCTGATGTGGCAGGCTGGGGAATCTTCATCAAAGATCCTGTGCAGAAGAATGAATTCATCTCAGAGTACTGTGGAGAGATCATTTCTCAGGATGAAGCAGACAGAAGAGGGAAGGTGTATGACAAGTACAGGTGCAGCTTCCTGTTCAACTTGAACAACGATTTTGCGTTGGATGCAACCCGCAAGGGCAACAAAATTCGTTTTGCTAATCATTCAGTAAATCCAAACTGCTATGCAAAAATTATGATGGTTAATGGTGACCACAGGATAGGGATCTTTGCTAAGAGAGACATCCAGACTGGTGAAGAGCTGTTTCTTGATTACAGATACAGCCAGACTGATGCCCTGAAGTATGTGGGCATTGAAAGAGAAATGGAAATCCCTTGACATCTGCTACCTCTTCCCCTCCTCTCTGAAACAGCTGCCTTAGCTTCAGGAACCTTGAGTACTGTGGGCAATTTAGAAAAAGAAAATGCAGTTTGAAATTCTGAATTTGCAAAGTACTGTAACAGTAATTTATAGTAATGAGTTTAAAAATCAACTTTTTATTGCCTTCTCACCAGCTGCAAAGTGTTTTGTACCAGTGAATTTTTGCAATAATGCAGTATGGTACATTTTTCAACTTTGAATAAAGAATACTTGAACTTGTTGAAAAAAAAAAAGCGGGCTGAGCAAGTCATAGGGAGCAAGCCAGTAAACAGCACCCCTTCATGGTCTCTGCATCAGCTCCTGTCTCCAGGATCCTTCCCTGTTTGAGTTCCTGTCCTGGTTTCCTTTAGTGATGTTCAATACTGTGGAAGTGTAAGCCAGATAAACCCTTTCCTCTCCAACTTGCTTTTTGATGATGGAGTTTCATCACAGCAATAATAACCCTAACTAAAACAATACACCAGCATAGTGGAATATTACTGTGGCAGATCTGACCATGTTTTGGGGAGGATTGTGGAAGTACTTTGGAACTTTAGTCTAGAAAAGCCATTGAGTGTTGAGAGCTCAGTAGGATGTTCTGTAGAAACTTGGAAGATAAGCATGTTGAGCACAGTGCAGAAGATGGAGGCCCACCTTTTGAAGTTTCATAGGGAAGTTTAAAGACTCTACCAGGGTAATTTGATATTTTCAATTAAGAGTCTGTCATTCTAGTCAGCTGGGGCTGAAGAGTCAGTCAAGATTAACAAGAGACCAGCACCATTGAAGTGAAACTTTGTGTTATTGGGACAATGGATGCTGGTCAGTTGGAGCTAAGAAACTAGCAGTATTAAGAGACCAGCATCATTGAGGTGAACTTTTCTAGGAAGTGTTTTCTCAGGGTCAGCACACACAAGCTGTGTTCCTGAGGTGGCCAAGGTTGTACCATGAGCTGGCATCTGAACTTGGTACTGTAAGTCACCAAGGTGGTGCTGGTTTTGAAGGCATGAAGGGGTCTTGCACTTGAGGCTTGGCACAATGGCTAGGAGAGGCCATTGGTGAAGGTGCAGCTTTGGTGGCAGTTGAAGACCCAGGAATGAAGGGTTCATGCAGAGAAGTCAATGCGTGGCACCAGGAAAAGCGCCTATGAGAGGTTATTGGTGAAAGCGTAGCCTACGTGTAGCAAGGGACCCCATCAGTTTTGGAGATGCCAGTGCCATGGGATGACCGCCAAGAACAGCAGCAGCAGTGGAGTGGAGCCAATCGGCGCCTAGAAGACAAGCTGTGTGTGCTGCAGAGGGCGGAGCAGACAAAAGTGACCCAGGCCCCTTGGAGGAATCCAGAAGATAGTGAGTGAATCCCAGATAATTGGACTTGAGTTATTTATACTGTTGGAGTTTGGTTTTGCTTGGTTCAGATTGTGACTGTGCCCTGGTTAGAAGTATTTAATTTTGATTTTATAAGAGCCCCACAACTGAAAGGCTTTGAACTTTTCAAAGAGATGTTAGAGTTTGGAGAGATTGGATATTTTAAAGAGACTAAAATTTTAATGTGTTTGAATTGGTAAAGACTGTGGGACTTTTAAAGTTATTTATGTTTTTAATGTGAGATCTTGGAGATGAATAAGAGAGGAAAGGTGTGGCTTAATAGTGATGTGTTTGTGTGTCAAGTTGACAAGGGGTCAGTTGTGCTGTCTGGTCTTAAGTCAACTTGACACACAAACTAGAGTTATCTGAAAGGAGGGAGCGTAAATTGAGAAAATGCCTCCATAAGAACCGGCTGTAAGGCATTTTCTTAATTTCTTATTACTGCAAGAGGGCCCAGCCCACTGTGGATGGGACCATCTCTGGAATGGCGTCCTGGGTTCAGAAAGCAGACTGAGCAAGCCATGAGGAGCAAGCCAGTTTCCAGCACCCTCTGTGGCCTCGGCATCAGCTCCTGCCTCCAAGTTTCTGCCCTGTTTGAGTTCCTGTCCCGACTTCCTTCCGTGATGAACAGAAATGTGGAAGTGCAATCCAAATAAACCCTTTTCCTCAGCGACTTGCTTTTTAGTCACGGTGTTTCATTGCAGCAACAAAACTCTAACTGAAGACACTCCCCAGATTACCTTTGGTCATGGCGCTTTGTCACAGCAATAGAAACCCTAACTAAGACACATGGACAGGAGAGCACGGGAGTCCTGTTGACACAGAGAGAATCATCAGTATGATTCTACCAAACCAAATGCAGCTGGAGGGAGAGCCATTGCACCAGAGTCCTCCACTGGCCGGGTGGTGGTGACTGTGTGGAGGAGATAAGCAGGCTCCATGGTTCCTGCTGGCACTGAGCATAGGGAGCCGTGGCAGGTTTATCTCCCCAGGCAGTAAGCTTAGCTAATTACTTTGGAAGCAAGGCCTTTTCCTGGGCAGCCGAATATGCCACATGAATTGCCAGAAGCAAAGATAAAAAGCCACCCTACTCTTCCTTTATTGAAGTTTAATAATACGATGGGGCTGTCACTACTTCCCCACAAACTGTTTAATTTAGAAAAGGTGTGGGGACTGGCTACCTTCCGTCTACAGCTGTGAGCAGTTCCCAGCCCAGCAATTTGGAACCTTCCATTCTGCTGTATCTAGGCTCCCGGGAACCCTTGGGGATTATGGATCAGTGAAATTAACCATGTTTGTATTCATTTAAAACAACCTAGCCCTTGAAGGGCAAGATGTTATTTTCCGAGGTGTATTGGGTTATAAAGCTGCAAATGAGGCAATTGGTATGGAAGGCATCTGAAGTATAAAGTTTCGGAGTGGGGAGTGGGCTGGGGGGAAGGTGCGAGGGGAGGACAGGGGAATCCGTGGCTGACATGTAAAATTAAATTAAATTATATAAAAAACCGTGAAAAAAAAGTTTCAGATCATGATGGGGATGGGGGGGTGGCGTGTGAGAATGTGCACATGTGTGTTATTGTTTGCGTCTTCCTCATCTGCTCTCCACCTTATTTTTAAGGCAGGGTCTCTCACTAGACTGGCTGGCCAATGAGCTCCCGACAGCCTCCTGTCTCCACTTCCCTGTATCCCAGCTGAACTCAAGCTTGCTTGCTTGTGATGCAAGCACTTTAACAACTAAGCCACCTCCACAGCCACCAACTTTCTGGTTTTCTTATTAATATTTAAATATTGATGATAATCCTCCCTACTCAGTTCTCCCCTGTTTTCCCTCCATCTGTGAAAACTTTTAAAGAAAGTCCAAATTGCACTTCCCCAGAGCAGCATGTGTGTGGAAGGGTGCCTGTGGCCGTGGTGTGGTTGTGAGAATGGCTGGAGAACGTGGGGATAGGCTGGCAGTATCCTTAAGAAGGAAAGTGATGACTGGACCCTGGCAGAACTCCCACCTCCCGAACCTGAGCTCTCTCGGAATCACTTCTTCCTTTGAACATCTCAGCACCGGCACTGAATGGGTTCCTAGATCAGTCGTCCAGGTGCTCATGGCTAAGCACCCTCTCTTTCTTAGTGATCGCAGCCCTGTGGCACTGTGATGTGACTGTCATTTCCTATCATGAGCTGTGGGAAACAGTCAGTGATTCTGAGATGAAGGTGGTTTCACATTGCTTTCTTGTACCACAATCCTCTTCAGGGGTGTCTTCACCAGCCTCATGCCTCTGATTGCTAGGAGGAAAGAGAAGGCCCAGAGAAGAAAAATGTCTTAAAGGAGAGGCAGAATGGGGATAGGATGGAATAGAAATTTCTTCCTGTGGTCCTCAGCCCTGATATGCTCTGCTCCATCCACCACCCAGGTAGATGCTCAAATGCAACTAAACTGAATAAACAAAGGAGCAAGTGTACTGACTTGCCCACCTGAAAAGGCTGGGCATGTCTGTGTTCAGTGGTCTGGCCCTGTTGTCACCACTAGTCTTTTCCCCTTGCCTTTGTTAGGGGTTCCGTTGTTGTGAAGAGACACCATGACCATGCCAACACTTATAAAGGAAAACATTGAATTTGGGCTGGCTTACAGTTTCAGAGGTTTTTGTCCATAATCTTCATGGCAGCATGCAGGCAGACATGGTGCTGGAGAAGAAGCTGAGAGTTCTACATCTTGATCCCCAGGCAACGGGAAGTGAACTGTCATCACTGGGCATAGCTTGACCATATATCATACCTTAAAGCCTGCCTCCACAGTGACACACTTCCACCAACAAGGCCACACCTACTTGAACAGGGTCACATCTCTTAATAGTGTCACTCCCTGTGGGGCTGTGGGGCTCATTTTCATTCAAACCACCACACCCCTTTTCTTCTTGGACTTTTCTTCTTGGCTGTTTGCTTCACCCATGTGAGTACTACTCCTGCAATGGCCAGGAGACCAGTGGAACCCAGGTTTCCTACCTGACTTACCAGCAGTCTTAACCTTGATGGCTGCCATCTCCTGCATCATAGTAAAAGTCCTGGGTCAATGCCCTCACGTGACAGTGGGCAGGTCTCATAAATGAACCCATTTCTTCATCTGGGAAGGTGTGCTGGTTAGTTTAATTGTCAGTTGGACCCAACCTAGAGTCACCTGGGAGGAGAGTATTCCTGAGGAATCATCTAGATCAGACTGGCCTGTAGGCATGTCTGTGAGGGACTGTCTTGATTATTAACTATTAAAAGGCTCATCGCATTGAGGACAGCACCAGTCTCTAGGCCAGTGGTTCTCAATCTGTGGGTCACAAACCCCCTTAGGGGTCGAATATCAGATCTCCTGTATATCAGATATTTACATTACAGCTCATAAGAGTGGCAAAATTACAGTTAAAAGTAGCAACAAGATAATTTTATGGTTGGGGTCACCACAATGAGGAATTATTTTAAAAGTGCATTAGGAAGATTGAGAACCAATGGTCTAGGCAGGGATTCCTAAACAGGGTAAGACAGGAGAAAGTAGATAAACATCAAGCAATCGAGGAAGGAAGCTCATGCCTGTGGTTGTGATGTGACTCACTGCTCCGGTTCCTGCCTGGAGGAACTTCCTGGAGGGCTTCCCCTCAGCGCTGGACTGGAGCCTGGAATTGTAAGCCCAATAAACCTTTTCTGCACTAGGCTGCTTTTTGTTAGGATTTTATCACAGTAGCAGAGATGAACTAGGACATAAAAAGAGAAAGTGCTCTCACTCAAGCCATTTGTGTTAGTATGAGAGAGAGAGTCAGAAAAAAGAAAAAGGGGCCTGGGTCCCTGTGGTAGTTTGAAAGAAAATGGCCCCCATAGGCTTAGCGAGTGGCACATTAGGAGTGTGGCCTTGTTGGAGTGGGTGTGGCCTTTTGTAGGAAGTATGTCAGTGTGAAGGTGGCTTTGCGGTCTTATATGTTCAAGCCATGTGCAGAGTACAGTCTCCTTATGCTGCCTGAGGTCTGCTTACCCTCTAGGAACCTCTGTCATCCTCTCTTCTCTCTTGCCATGCCATTCTGTCTGTTTCTACAGAAAATGCCTGCCCTTTCTTTCCCTGGGCGCAGGGTTCTCTGCCTCCTCAGGAGTGTTATTCTACCTCTCATCTTGATAGGTAAAATCCTCTTTTGTTCTCAATCACTTGCTCTGGAGAGCAGCTAGGCCTTGGGTCAGGAGGATGGTCTGAGGTTCATTTGCACAAGAAACAAAGCTATGCATCTCCCACCAGCTTGTCTTTGCCTATGTGACCTTATTCAGATACTGGCTTCAGCAGGGAAGTTACCTAGAAGTTCAGCAGGTCTGAAATATTTGACCACACAAGAATTTCATAGTAGAAGACAGCTGGAATATTAAGGCTGGATAGCACCAAATATTCATAATAAATGACTTGCCTCTCAACAGACCCTTGGCCGGTCAAGGTGTAGCTTTAATACACAGCTGAATCTCTGTGATGTATTCTTGCGGCCCACAAGAGAGAAACAATTAGTGGACATCACAACCTGGGAAATAGTATCCTGGAAAACCACTCTGCGGGTAGATAGAGCTGGACTGAGAGGTAAATATATCCCTAAACCACAGAGTTGGTTTGTGTTACAGGTGGAAAAGAAGGGTACAGTCTGGAATGAGGAAGGAGAGAAGAAAGAGAAACAGAATCCTCTAGCTATGGCACTATTTGGAAGCTCTCTTTTAGGGGAATTATTTTCCACCTGATGTATGAATTATGTTTGTAACAGAAAAAAACAAAACAAAATCAACTGACCTTGTCACAGAGAGCTTTGAGCCAATCTCTGACATGTTTGTTCCATGTGACTCTCCATGTCCAACAATAAAAGCAGCCCTTGCCTGAAGCAGCATGTAACACACGGCCTCACATGGATTAAAAGAATGGTAACCATGCAGTATAAGTCTATGCCACTGAGTGCCACTGCACATGTGTGATGGATAAGATACCAGATTTGTGAAGCAGAGCCTGACCATAATGATACAGCCCTGGGGCCAGTTAAGGACCAACTTCTTGGTAAAGAGCTTCGGGGTGTGGCACAATGGTAGAGTGCTTGCCTAGCATGTGCAAGTCCGGGGGGACCCATCCTCAGCACAGACCACCAAAACAAAATCAAAGTCCAGACTCGAGCATGCCGTGTGATGCATGTGCCGTGTGTGCTGTGCTTCTTTTCAGTGTTTCATAGTTTCTTAGGAGGCTGGATTGCTACACATCCAGAAGAAGCAGAAGAGACTCTAGGCTGCTGCTAGCTAAGGAGGCTCAACTTGATACACTCTAGAGATATCTGGACAAAGGGAACCTCAATTGAGAAATGTCTGTTAGATTGGCTGGTGGACGTGTCTGTGTGGGTTTTCTTGATGAATGATTGATGTGGGAGAGCCATGCCCTCTGTGGGTGATGCCACCCCTAGGCAGCTGGTCCTGGGTTGAATGAGAAAGCGGTTGAAGAAGCCATAGGAGCAATCCAGCAAGCAGCTTTCCTCCAGGATCTCTGCTTCACTTTCTTTTTCTAGGACCCCCTTGAGTCCCTGCCCTTCTTCTTTCAGTGATGGCCCGGGGAGTTTGTCCTCTCTGGACTTGTTTTTGGTCCATGTTTTATCACTGCCACAGAGAAGCAAGCTGGGACACCAAGGAAGTGCTACGAGTTAGCCTGAGAAAGCCTCCTCAGATAGAGAGGGGTGACATCGATACTGAGCCCCCAGAAGTGTTAGGAGTGAGTGTGGCAGAGGTGCTGGGGAATGAGCTTCGAGTAGGTTCCAAGCAGAGGGGACACATTCAGAGTCCTAATGGATTCTTCTGCATTGTTGTTTCAGCACTTCAGGGAGCATTTGGACAAACTTTTCGCCAAAGGAATTGGAATGCTGGATATCGCTCTGAACGAGGCCTTCAACATACTCAGTGATGTAAGTACCTCTTTGACCTGCCTTTCTTAGGCTCAGGACAGTAGATGGGATTTGCAGAAAATCTTGGCCAGTGTTATTTTTAGTCCTGAGGTACTCTGAGAGCAACAGGCACAGACTCGAATGCCACCCACATCTGGATCAGGGTGTCAGCTCTTGTCATTTTGAATGTGAGCAAATGAAGGGTCAGGGGGATGAGCCACTCAGTACCGCATACCTTGTATGTGGTAGATAATTAATCTGGACCTGGGCTTGCCTTGATCTTGCTTTGCCACTCAGTGAAATCCCAGTCTAGTTTTGGGGGTTTCGTACCTAGATACACTGGCTCTTGGGTCAGAGGTTAGAATAACACCTAGAGTTTCTTTTATCAATAATATATGGCACAAAGAAAGTCATTTTGGTTTCAACCCTGAGCCAGTGTTGTAGCACTAATTCTAATTGGCCTTAATAATAAAAATCCAGAGTCAGATACCAGAGTGAAAGCTGAAAAGATCAGAGAAGCAGAGCAGCCAGCCACTAGAAAGACCTCTTACCTCTAGGAATCCTCAGACTGAAGGGGGCTGAGCTTCTTTCTCTACCCTGCCTTATCACTTTCTCTCTCTGCCTAGCCATATCACTTCCTGTTTCCTCCTCCCAAGTACTGGGATCAAAGGCATGAGTTCATCCCAAGTGCTGGGATTAAAGGTGTGTGCCACCACTGCCTGGCCTATAGTGGCTAGCTCAGCACTCTGATCTCCAGGCAAGCTTTATTTGTTAGAGCACAAACAAAATACATCCACACAGTGTCTTTTCCTCTTATAGAGGAAACAAAATCAGGGAAGGGAAGTGTCTAGTCATTTTCCCCAGTATAAACTCAAGGCCAGCCTCTCTTGCTTCATTCCCAGGGACTGTTAGCCACAGGTGATTAACACGTATGCAAGAGTTCATGTTCTGAAGAAGCTGGGGTGCATTCAGTAAAGTGCTTGTCTAGCATACACAAAATTCTGGGTTCACAGCCCAGTAATATGTAAATTGTGCATGGTAGCATACACCTATAATCTTAGCAATTGGGAGATGGAGGCAGATGAATGAGAAGTTCAAGGTCATCTTCAGCTACAAAGTGAGCTCCAGGAGTCAGTCTCCCCCCCCCCCCCCCCCCCGCCCCCCAGTTCATGTTTTAGAGAGCACATTTCTGTAAATAGCACATTAATAGCACAGAAAACCCTGACCTGGGCAGAGGGCCAAGTGCTCTTTCACATTGGTTTGGACCCAGGCAGGTGATTTCTCAGACCTCGGAGCTGTCAGTCTCAGCAGTCCTGAGTTTATCAGTCTCTTCCTAAGAGGTGATTTTGAAAAGACTTGTTGTGGTTTGGAAATCCAGTCTTTTGATCTCGAGAAGTACTCTGAGCTCAACCTCTTGCTGGAAGTCTTCCCCATGTCACATCCTTGCTTTCCTGCTCTTGGTAGTAGAGGAGGGTGAGTTGGGGACCATTATGTGGTTGAGATTGTGGTCCTCTGGAGTCAGGTTGGCTGAGCAGGGAACCTGTGTGTGACACTGAATAAGGGATTCTCAGCCTCACTCTTCTTTTCTCATCTCTAAAGGCAGATGTGTGACTTTCCCTGGAGACACATACAGAAATGGCTGTTTACCCTACATAGGCCATGCACAGACCAGAGAAAGGATTCCACCCAGGTCCAACTTGGTAAACAATTTTTATTGGAGTTACTTATAGCTGCATATGTAACTCCAAGGGAGGTGCCCTACCAAGAAGTCCCATCCCAACATGGGTGACAGCTCACGAGAACTATGCCTTTAATGAGACCCCATTGCCTTCAGCAGACTGGGCTGTCACTGCATTGTCCTGCTCCTTCCATTGCTAGGACTCCAGGTCAAGATATTCTGTAGGTCACTGGAGCAGTGTCACCGTGGCAGGTGGATGAGTCACTCCTGGAGGAAATTTAAGAACAGGGCTTAGTAAGAAGAGAGGCATTCTGGGAAAGAGTGAAACACACAGTTAAGAATCTGAATGAGATCATTTTTTAACTCCAGAGATGTACCTGATAGAATTGAAGTTGATAAGATAAAGCAAGAGTCGTAAGAGAAGTTACAGTGCTTACACTGTAAACAAAAGTTTATAGTCTTGTTTGTGAAATTTCCAGAAGGTATCCAGGATAGGAATAAGGCCATCCTTCACTTTCCTATAGGCCTAGGCCTGAAGCATGGTTCATTGCCATCTTATTTTCCTTATTAGGAAATATTTTTATATAAAATCCATAGTGTCATCTTATCAACTATGTTGGAATTCTTGATTCTCAGCTAGTTGGAAGCTTTAACTAAACTTTAGTCTCAGGGGCCCCTCCTTTTTCCACACCCTGTAACTCCATCTTTCTCTCCTGTCTTAGAACAGCTACAGTGTCCACTCTGAGATGTGGCCTCACCTCTTGCATGGCCTCTCATTCTTCCCCTCTTCTTTTTCTTTCCCTGGAACATTTGGTTTAATTTTTTTCCATTCATCAGTTTTGTCTTCAGCCATTCCTGAGCCAAGGTTACAGCCAGATAAATGCTGACCCACCAAGTGCACACATGGTGTGCAAGTTGAGGAGCTACCCTCATCCTGGATCTTTGCAATGCACTCACACACATATTTTCCCCATTTCAAAACTTAAATATGTTTTTGCAAGAAGGTCCACTGCATATATATATATATATATATATATATATATATATATATATGTATATATATGGCTAGGAGAAGTTTGTAAGGTATAGGCATTTCAAAATGTGTTTATTTCAGTGTTTAAGCATCTGAGCTCAGATAATATCATATCTATTTATATATTTTATAATTTATATCATATCATAAACTTAATATTAACATCTTGTAGTCTGGGTCCACTAAGCATATGTTTGGGAATAATATCCTTTATATCCTGCAAAATATTGTGTCCACACTTCCAGAGACCACTAAGAGCCAGAGAAAATACCAATGTGAGTGCCGTTCACCCCCCTCAAATCCTTGTCAGTATTTTTTTTATCACACATATGTATGTCTGTATGTGTTATTTGTGGAGGCCGGAGTCCAGCTTGTCTGTTCTCTCCTCCACCATGTGAACTCTGGAGATCGAACTCAGGTCCTCAGACTTGGTGACAAGTACCCTTTACCCATTGAGCCATCTTATTGGCTCCCTTATTTTCAACAGTGAAACCTTCCACCTATGCATATGGCCCATCTTCACCTGCCGAAACCCTGTGGAGTCTGGCCAGTCAGACCCCAGATGGACTGCTCATCAGTCCTGGAGAGCTGGAAACAGCTCTAATGAGGGCTGCCAAATGTCCATGCTGCATGGAGATGGCCAGCAGTTGGCACCACATTCGTCCGAGTGCACATTCATCTTACAGAGAAACATTTCCACCCCATCTCTCGCCATTGGGCTTTTAAACAGCTAAATTCTTAGACAAACACAGAGCTGGTTAATCTTCCATGAAAATGAGGCTTCATCTATTTTCCACTTCATCAATGTGGCCTTTAAGTGACTGAATTCTCTTCCTGTGTGTTATGTCTGACTCTGCAAGCCTATCTAAAATTAAAAAGCTTTTACACACACACACACACACACACACAGAGAGAGAGAGAGAGAGAGAGAGAGAGAGAGAGAGACAGAGACAGAGACAGAGACAGAGACAGAGAGACAGAGACAGAGACAGAGACAGAGACAGAGAGAGAGAGAGAGAGAGAGAGAGAGAGACTCCTATCCACACATACACTAAGACTGTGACTGGCTGGAGC
>CABHPQ010002005.1:0-22181 GCA_902168405.1 Peromyscus aztecus
TGTGTGTGTGTGTGTGTGTGTTGGGGGAGGGGGATGTGTGTGAGTACACATATACATACCTTATATGCCCTTATATAATTCTAGGCTATGATAAGAAATGGGATAAGCATCTGGGTAAGGTGGGGTAGTGTGCACCTATAATCTTAAATCTTAGCACTCGGAAGGCTGAGGTAGGATGATTATAAGTTTGAAGCCACCCTGTGCATCATAACAAGATTCCATCTCAAAGCAGAAAAAAACAAACTAAAGCTAAGAGAAATTCTAGATTTTTAGCACTTCATCAGCAGGTCTTTCACCTAGTGGTTTACCACCAACAAAAGTGAAAGAAATCTCCACTCAGAAGCTCCAGTGTGTGGGCAGCGGCTGACAAGTTGACCCTGGGTTTGGCCTCATCTGTGCTGAGTGGAGCTGAGCTTCAGGGCAAGTGGGGAGACCTCAGGGCTGGGGCAGAAGCATCTCTGGTTTCTTAGTCTGCAGAGCTGGGCAGGTGCTGGTCACCCTGCGGCTTGCTGGCCTCGAGAATGCCTGTTTTTTTTAGGGCTTTGGAAGGGCTCACAGGACATTGTGTTTGCTGGGAACAAGCTCTCTGCAAATGCTTGCACTGAGTATGCGCCTTGTGCAGCCTTATGTTGTTTTCTTTCTTTGGCGTCTGAATGCGAATGTGCGGATCTTTGCATGGCTAATGAGAAGTTGCATAAGGAAGGCTTCAGTAGGTAATATTTACAAGCAGGCTAATTTTCTCAATGAAAATGTTTTATGGATTTCCTTTTTAAGAAAAAAAAAAACTGTTCTCCTAGGCATTGATCTTAAAGCTTGCTGTGTATTCTGAGGTTTCTTCATTTTAACTGTTACTAAGTTCAGAGAAAAACTGGCCCCATGTTACCCTCCTCCCGATCTTCCAAGTTCTCTGTGAAACTTTGAACTGAAGAAAGGAGACAGAATCTGCCAAGCATGATAGGACTCAGATGTGGTTCCTGTGTGTTCCCAAGAGCCTGTGTGGGGGAAGTGTATAGAGGTGGGGAATGCTTGGTGGCCTCTCTGTCCTCAGACTGGACTAAGGTAATTCGCATGGGACCCAGAGACACTCGTGAGAAGGTATTGATAACAACAGCAAAGCTGGTCCCTACCTTCTTTCTGAGCATGTGATCTCACCACTGTAGTGACACTGAGCCGATGCTGCTGATGCTTGTCTGTGCCCTTCAGTCCCCAGAACTGTGAGCTTTAAAAAAAAAAACAAAAAAACAAAAACAAAAACAAAAAAACACACACACACAAATAAAACCTCCTTTCTTTCCAAAGTTATCCAACTTCAAGAGTTTCATTGTAAGAACAGACAATGAACTAATAGAAAGTATTTCTAAGAAATGTAAATTTATTTAAGATGCTTAATTATGTCCCTGGGTTGCTTTCTAGGGTGGATCATACACACTGTTTAAAAAATGATTCCAAGTTCATGCACTAATTTCACCCACCCCGAAGCTGGATGAATTCTGCCTCCTCCTTCCATGCTTTCAGACAGTGAAAATAATAAGCTGTTCTGAGTGCTCAGACCTGATGTTGGTTTTTCCACATAAGCATTTTGTTCTTGTTCCAGACAGCATCTGCCTGGTGCAAAACCTCAGCCAGTTCCTGTATTACCCGACTGAGCAAAGGAGACTATTTTGAGGCTCTCAGGGGCTCATAAATTAATTCTGAAAACACCAACATAGTCATTTCTCTGAAGCTTACCACAGGGACACAGGATCCTGGAAATGAATCCATGTAGAAAGAAGAAAACAGAACTTGGAGCTGTCCAAGGAGGTGGTTTTGCTAAGTTTAATGCCCAAGAACAGGCCAGTGAATAACGGCTCATTATCCCCACCTGCTCTCCTGGTTTCTTTGGAGGTCTTCACTGTGATTGGCAGGGAAGTTATGTCTGGCAAAGGCCTGTTGAGACCACTGTAGGAATGAGTTGACAAAGTCTTGCCGGCTCAGTGAGAAGCAGCATGCATTTGTTCATGTGGGCTGAGCCGATCCTGCTCACTCCCACAAACAAATCCATCCTTGATTGCTTAGAGTGCAGCCTTTTCAACGAGTTAAAATATCAGCTAATATCTCCCAGAGCTACAAAATATACAGTTGGCAACTACTTCCAGAGGGGGGAAAAGTCCCCAAACCAAAAAATGTATACCTCTTCAAATTTCATCAAGGCTTTGAGTCTGGTAGGAGAGGTGGCTGAATCTTGGAAACACTCTTTCTGCAGTGATGGGAGAATAGCCAGAGACCTGAGGGACACTGGGGCCCAGTCCAACTGGGGAAGGATGCTGTGCAGAGCCAAGGCTTACTTGTGGCCTTCTGTCAAATGTACTGACCTTGACATTGAAGTGCAGGCCTTAGGCAGGGCTTAGAGTACCAAATGTGATCAGAAATGAGGAGGAAACCTAGAGAGTAATGCATGTCATGGGGACAGGCAGTGTAGGATAGGGACAGTGGTATGCTGGGAAATACTCAATAAATCTCTCATAAATCATAGATGCCTGTTACAAGTTTTTATTATATAATGGGTGTTTAGCACAGTTTATAAAGAATAACATAATACTCTATTGTATAATCCGTATTGTGATGGTTCTCAACCTCTGGGTTGTGACCCCTTAGGGGGTTGCATATCAGATATTTATATTACAATTCATAGCAGTAGCAAAATTACAGTTATGAAGTAGCAACAAAATAATTTTATGGTTGGGGGTCACGACAATATGAGGAACTACATTAAAGGGTCACAGCATTAGGAAGGTTGAGAACCACTGCCCATATTGTATCCATTACTTTTATTGTCACTGTGGTCAGCTACCTGTCAAGAAACAGTACAAGGGAGGAAGGATTTATTATTATTATTATTATTATTATTATTATTATTATTATTTTATGATCATTGTTCACAGTTTGTGAGACTATCTGTTCATCATGGTGGGCAAAGCATGGCAGCTGGTTACTAATGAGTCAAGAATCAGAGTCAGCCTAAAGTGGACTCAATCTATAAACCTCACATTCCACTCTCTGGAGATCACTTCCTCCAGCTCTGCCTGACTTGAGTGTCAATATCGAATTTTCAGCTAGTATTTTCTTTTTACGTGATTTTAGTTTCTAAAAATTTATACTGCTACATTCACACGAGTTGCAATTTCTTCAAAATCTACTATCATTTTTAATCGTCCTACTGTGACTAATATCTCCTAGAATCAGACTATGGGTAAGTGATCGCTGTCCAATGCAAGCTTGGACAGGCAAGCGGGCGGTGACGTGAGTGCTGATGAACTGGGTGATAGTTTTCAATGCTGGAACACTCTTCTCTCACTGACGCTGTAACCTAGAATACGATAGCTGCAGACATTGTACCCTAGTCAAACTATAAACACAGCTCACTGGTAGAGTTCTTGCCCAGCATGTGGGAGGCCCTGGGTTTGGTCCTTAACAACACACACAACTTAAAAACTCTCCTTATTAATGTTTTTGTCATTTTCTTGTTTAATTTTTATTTTCTGAGTCAGGGTCTCACGTAGCCCAGGCTTGCTTCAGACTTGCTGTGTTGCCAAGCCTGGCCTTGAACTCCAGATCCTCCGGTCTCCATCTTCCAAGTCCTGAGATTGTAGGTGTGTGCTGCAGTGACAGGACAAAATTCTGTTGTTTTTTTTTTATTTTTATTTGTGGTACCAGGGATTGAATGAGGGCTTCATACACATGCTAGGCAAATGATCTATCACCAAGTTTTACCCCAGCACTCTATCATTTTTATAAATTTAGACAACAAGAAAATGGTTAGTCAAGCCCCATTTTAAAGCATAGGCCAATTCTTTGGTGTAACTCTGTTTAGGAGCTAATTTCAAGCTACCATCATGGTGGGATCATTGCACAGGGAGCTGAGAAGGGATGTGCTGTAATGTGCTATTATATTTAGTTCCTATACAGATTTAATGGCTGTAAGAATACAGAAATGTAGCAAGGTTACAAAGACTACAAAATGGTAAGTTTCGCATGTTTACCATCTTCGCTTGTAATAATTTATTTAGTGGTGAGTTTGCAACATTTAGTTGTTTAATAACTGTCTTGAATGGTTGTTGGTCATTATTTGCTCTGGTTAGATTTTTGTCAACTTGACACAAACCTAGACATATCTGGGAAGAGGGAATTTTAGCTGAGGAATTACCTCCATCAGACAGTAGGCAACTTTGTGGGGGCACTTTCTTGATTGGTGATTGATGTGGGGGAGCCCAACTCATCCTGGGCAGTGCCATTCCTGGGTTGTTGGTACTGGGTTGTTCAGGAAAGCAAACTGAGCAAGCCATGGGAAACAAGCCAGTAAGCAGTGCTCTTTCGTGGCCTCTGTATCAGTTCCTGCCTTGAGTTCCTGCCCTGATTTCCCTTCATGATGTACTACAAGCTGTAAGCTGAATAAACCCTTCTTTCCCAAGCTGAATTTGGTCATGGCCTTTATCACAGCAGTATAAAGTAGACTAAGACAGTGTTCATCTCCCAAGCTGCTGTAAGGTAGTTCTAGTACACTTGGAGGGAACAGACAGTAGAGAAGGGCCAGTAGGGGTCTGGAGGGACTCTAAGCTGCCTCCTTTTGTCTTTGAAGATTAGAATGTGAATCTGGGTAGAATCAGGGGCAGTTCAAGATGGGTATGGAAATACCACATTTTCTGGAAGTGTCTACATTGTATTAGGTATTATGAATAGCCTAGAGGTGATTTATTTGGCTTACACTTCCAAATCACTGTTTATCATAGAAGGAAATCAAGACAGGAACTCAAACAGGACAGGAACCCGGAGGTAGGAGCTGATGCAGAGGCCATGGAGGAGTGCTCCATGGCTTGCTGGCTTGCTCCTCATAACATGCTCAGCCTGCTTTCTTATAGACCCCAGAAGCACCAGCCCAGGGATAGCACCACCCACAACAGGCTGGGCCCTCCCACATCAATCACTAATTAAGAAAATACCCTGCAGGCCTGCCTATAGCCTGTTCTTACTGAGGCATTTTTTCAGTTCAGGCTCCCTCCTGTCCAGTACCTCTAAGCTTGTGTCAAGTTGACATAAAACTAGCCAGCACAAACATCTATATTTATTGGGAGTGATTTTTGTTTTCCTTTTAAAAACAAATCTATTCGGTGCAGTTTTCCCTTAGTACCCATGGAGCTTTGGTTCCAGGACCCATCCCAATACCAAAATCCCCAGACGCTCAAGTCTAGATATAAAATGGTACAGTATTTGTATGAAACCTACAAACATCCTTTTGTATACTTTAAATAACCTCTTTATTTTAAAAATAAAATAAATCTTCAAAAATCTATTATATGCATTCAAAGATGCTGCCAAAGATCTTTATCTAAAGACTCTAGCTGGAAAGACAGCTCAGCTGCCAAGAGTGATGTCTGCTCTTCCAGAGGATGAGCGTTTGATCCCCAGCATCCTTGCTAAGGGTTCACAAACACCTGCATCTCCAGCTCTGGGGATACTGACAACATTCCGGCTTTGCTGCACTCTAAAGCATACACCCAAACACACACCCAAACACATAACTAAAAATAAAATACATATTATTCTTTAAAAAGCTTTGTCTTGCATATTGTAGCAAATAACTAGAAACAAGTTTAGCCAAGTGTGATGGTTCATGCCTTTAACATTAGCACTTGGGAGGCAGAGAAAGGTGGATCTCTGAGTTCAAGGCTAATCTGGTCTATGTAGACAGTTTCAGGCCAGCCAGAGCTACATAGTGAGACTTAGTCTCAAAAACAGGAGCAAGTTCAATGTTCTATGATACAGTTGTTATCTACAGTTATATTTATATTTCTGATATGGACATGGTATTATTACCTATATTACTAGATTTTCTATATTATCAAATATATCAAGTACAAAATTCTTACTAAAAATCTAGTAATATACATAATGATTGTTACATAACAGTGAAAAATAGATATAGAACAAAACGGTGCGTGTAATATGATCCCCAAATTTTATTAAATGTACACATGTAAAGTTGAAGAGAGTACACTGGAATCTGACTAGTAATTATCTGTGTTCCTTGTGAGTGATTTCTGGGTTTCTTTAATTTTTCAATACTGTCTCTCTTTAAAGTTTTAAAAAATTTTCTTTTTGTGTTTTCGTGTTTTGCCAACCTGTATGTCTGTGCACCTGGTGCCAGCAGAGGCTGGAAGAGGGCATCGGCTCTCTGGAAATGGAGTTACAGATGGTTGTCAGCTGCCACGGGGGTGCTGGGAACCCAGCCTGGGTCCTCTGGAAGAGCAGCAAGTGGTCTCAATTGCTGAGCCGTCTCTCCAGGTCCTGTCAGTCTCTCTTGAATCACCCTATCAGTCCCTCTGCTGCCCACCCCTGGTGTCTGTGGGGAATGTGTCACAGGGGCCCTGAAGATACTGAGATCTACATAGGTTTAAGTGTGTATGTAAAAAGGAGCATTGTTAGCACAGAACATTCATCTTCTACTTTAAGTCATCTCTAAATGACTCAGAACACCTTATACCAGTGGTTATCAACCTATGGGTAGCGAACACTTTGGGGGAGGGGTCACATATCAGATATCCTGCATATCAGATACTTACTACTGATATTTAAAACACAGATATTTACACTTCATAACTAGCAAAACTGCAGTTATGAAGTAGTGTATTACAATATTTTAAGGTGTATTACTTTTGTTTATGTCGCATTTGTTTAACTCTGTGGAGCTGTGTTACTGTGCCTGTCTAAAACACCTGGTGGTTTAATAAAGAACTGAATGGTCAATAGCAAGGCAGGAGAAAGGATAGGCAGGGCTGGCAGGCAGAGAGAAAATACAGAGGGAGAAATCTGGAAGGAGAGAGAGATCTAGCATACAGAGAAGGAGGAGGACTCCAGGGGCCAGCCACTCAGCTACACTGCAAGCCACAGAGTAAGAGCAAGATTTACAGAAGAGAATGGAAAAAAACCCAAAGGCAAAAGGTAGATGGGATAATTTAAGCTAAGGAAAGCTGGCTATAAACTAAGCCAAACTAAGGCCAGGCATTCATAAGTAAGAATAAGCCTCCGTGTGCTATTTATTTGGGAGCTGGGTGGCGGTCCTCCAAAAGACCAAAAACAACCAACAACTAAGTAGCAATGAAAATAATTTTATGGTTGGGGGTCACCACAGCTTGAGGAACTGTTTTCAAGGGTCGAGGCATTAGGAAGGTTGAGAAATGCTGCCTTAGACCATGCAAATCTCATGTGAGTAACAGTTACAGGAGTGAAGCCAAACACATTTACAGGGTCAATAAAGATGTATTCTTTTCAAATATTTCCTTTCTTTCTTTTTGCTTGTTTGTTTGTTTTGAGTCAGGGTCTCATGCCATCCAGTCTGGCTTTGAACTCACCATGTAGCTGAGAATGAACTTGAACTCCTGATCTTTCAGATTCTGGTTCAAGAGTGCTCACTGTGCTTGTCTCTAATATTTTCAATCTGCAGTTCATTGAACCTGTAGCAGCTAAGCACGTAGGAACAGAAGGCAGACTATATAGTTTAAATTTATTTACTATTGTGTATATGCATTACAGGTAGGGCACGTGTGCCACAGTGTGAGTTCGTGGAGGTCAGAGGACAACTTCGTGGGCTCCATTTTCACCTTTCACCTTTATGTGGGTGCTGGAGATCAAAATCATCAGGATTGTGTAGCCGGTGCTTTACCACTGAACCATCTTGCTGGTCCCGACTCCAGCATTTTTAATATTGGACATATTTAAGGGCTAAATTTAAAGAGGTTGACTTGTGAGTCTTCAGCTAGGTTATCACTGAGCACAGAGTTTGCAAACATGCATACTGCAAACATTTTTCCAAAAATTTTCACAAAATAAATAATAAAAAAAATAAAATTGAGTTTCCTGGAATTGACTTTATAGTCAATTTGAGAATGTAAACAGAAATAGCTACACATGAATTAGTCAGCAAAAGAAGCTGCTAATGGGAAATGGTTAAAATGAATAAGTTTATATTTGGATTCTTATGAAATGTATGTGTGTATGTGTGTGTGTGTGTGTGTGTGTGTGTGTGTGTGTGTGTGCATGTGCACTCTGGAGGGAAGTTGAATAGTTTGCTCACTTCATAGCTCTCTACTTTACAAGTCACTATCTGTTCTGGTGATGTTGAAAGATTCGCTCTGCAATACTGAAGTTCACATATCCAACCATTTGCCACCTGATATCAGCAAGTGGAGGGTCAACATCTTAAGCATAAGGGTGCTTTAATTTTTAATTACATTTTCTGACATTACAATCAATATTTATTAAGCAGGCATTAAAAACAAAAACGACACTCTGCTGAGTGCTCTGTGAATTATTCAAAGGAAAGTTTTTAGGATAATGAAGCCAGGCCTCCAATATGGCTGGGAGACATCCCTGCTGCTCTTCCCTACAGCTGTGTTTCCACCGTGTTCCCAGGTCCTGGCCTCATCCCATTCCTCTCTGTCCATCCTCCCACTGGCCCTCCTCCCCAGCATGATTGCAAGCTTGATTACAGCTGGGCTCCATCACTCTCTTCTTAAGGGGGTTCCATCCTAATTGATGTGACAGCGGCTGGCAGAAGGTGGGGCTTTGCTGTTGCCTGGCATCTCTGAGCAATTGCACTTTCCAGAACAAAAATTTTACACTGGAAAAAAAAATCTTATGGGATTGAATTGATCTGACTCTCCATTTGAAGGGCGATTTAGGATTATAAATGCAAATCTTTGGCCTTAAGCAAAATAAATAATATTGAAGGGCTCAGTGGATCTGCCAAAAGAACTCTTCTATTAAAACTCAAGTTATTGGATTTTTGTTGTTTGTTTGTTTATCAATTTTAAGACCTAAGAAATGACTCACTGGTTAAGTGTGCATGCTTCTCTTCCAGAGAACTCAAGTTTAAATCCCAACACCCACTTTAGGTGGCTTACAAATTCCCTGTAACTCCAAATCCAGGGGAATCCGACATTATCTTTTGGTTTTTGCAGACCTTTATTTATGTATACACATGAGAGAGAGAGAGAGAGAGAGAGAGAGAGAGAGAGAGAGAGAGAGAGTTTTAAAAAGTTTTTAAAAGGTAAAATCAATTTTAGACTAGATTAGACTAGAGGATCAGGAACAAAGATGGTCACATGTCATATCTCAAGTAACTGACACTTAGGTCTATTTCCTCCCATTCAAAGACTGTAACCTGAGCCCCTGAAAGAAGGAGGGGAAGGCCAGGATGTGAGTCTGTGTCCTCAGCTCAGTCACCAAGACGTCCTTTCCGGGGAAGACACAGATGCCAGTGCTTGAGAGAAAGTGGAGAGAGGGGAGATCCCAAAGTGTGGCTGTAGCGTTTAGATAAAACAAGGTGAGGTGCCGACTTTCACTAGACTGGGTGGCAGTTACCAAGGCACCTGGCATGGAAATTAGTGAACTTTTAACTAAGAAGGGGAAGGGGAGACCGTCCAAGTACTTGTATTTGGTCAACGAGACAACGCGGAGTATCTTCACTCTGCATCTTTCCCGGAATCTCTGTGTATGCTTGAGAATTTAGGCAGAGGATCACATTTAAGTATAGGATAAATGCAGATGTTGGGAAGTGTGATGTAGTTTGTAGACTGGTGAGACAGATGTGAGACCCTGAGGTGGTTTGAATAGGAATGGCCCCCCTAGCCTCATGCGTTTGAATGTTTGATCTTGAGGGAGCGGTGCTACTTAATAGGGATTAGGAGACGTGGCCTCATTGGAGTGGGTGTGGATTTGTTGGAGGAAGTGTGTCCCTAGGGGTGGACTTTGGGTTTTCAGAAGCCCACGCCCAGCCCAGAATCACTCTCTCCCTGCTGCCTGCAGATCTGGATGCGGAACTCCCAGCTCCTTCTCCAGCACCATGTCTGCCTGCATGCTGCCCTGTTTCCCACCATGCTGATCATGGACTAAACCTCTGAGGCGATGGGCAAGTCCCAGTTAAACGCTTTCCTTTGTAAGAGTTTCCGTGGCCATGATGTCTCTTCACAGCAACAGAGCTGACTAAGACAGGGCGCCTCTTAGACAGCAAAGGCGACACACTTGGTGCATCTAAGAGACAACTCATCAGGTAGACTATCGTAAAGGAGCCTTATTCAAAACGGAGCTTTTTCTACAAAAAGGACAACGGGAGATCGCATTCCAGTGAAGGAGCACAATAAACAACTTCAAGCTACAAAAAAGCTCAAAAATAGCATGAGGCAGCTCCTTATCTTACATAACTGACTGCTGAGAAGCAGCAGCAATGCATGATGGTCTAAAGAATGCTGAACACTAGCTGGACATGGGGGTGCTCACCTGTAACCCCACAATTTTAAAGGCAGAGCCAGGAGGAGAGTGAGTTTAAAGACAGAACAGAAAACTGATTCACCACAGAAGCTAAACAATGTCCCCAAGGTCACACGGGAGATAAGTGATGACCAGAACCAAAGCTCTTCTCCATCTGCTGACCTGATAGTAAAACACTCCTAGCGTGACAAGGATTCTACTTATCCTCTAAATTTAGTTAATTTAAAATTCATCTTATGTAAGGAACTAATTTCCGTGTGTGTGTGTGTGTGTGTGTGTGTGTGTGTGTGTGTGTGTGTGTATGACAGAGAAGGGCATCAGATTCCCTATAGAGGACTTACAGGCAGTTGTGAGCCACTGGATGTGGATGCTGGGATCCAAACTCAGGTCCTCTGGGAGAGCAGCAAGCGCTCACTGAGCACTGAGCCATCTCTCTGACCCACAATTCACCTTCATTTCACCACTGTTTGTTCCCCAAATAATACCAAGTGCTCCATCTTACCTTCTCACAAACATTATTATTACATTTTGGCATCACTGGTGCCGTTATTACATACTAATATTATTAGATATCATGTACGAATTTCCCTTGGATCTTTGCAGAGAAGTGCCATAAGCAATGTGCTTGAAATGACAAATACTGATTCTCTCACAGCTCTGGAGGCCAAAGTCTGAAATCACAATCTTGGCTGCCCCCTTCCCCGCTTCTTGAGGTGCAGGTGGGAATCCTTCCTTTTCTTTTTTTTAGTTTTTGGCACAATCTTTGACTGGCTGCTACATCTACCCAGTTTCTGTTCCCTGGTCATGTGACTTTTCTCCTGATGCTTTTCTGATCTCTTGAATTTCTTCCCCTATAACGACATCAGCTGTTGGACTTGGGGCCCATTTAAATGCTACTGTTTCCCTCGCTGTAGCTCAGTGCCAAGCTAGACCTCATGCCAAGTTCTGTCCAGCTTGTTATGTGCCCCAGACAGCTTTCGAGTTCTCTCTGCCTGCTGAATGGGAACTGCTGGAGCTTATGGCAGCCAGGGCTATAACCAGGCATGCCAAGTCACTGTGGCCCCTGCTTAGCTATCTCTCTGCTTCTGCCTGAATGACTTCTGCGTCTCCTCAGGATCCGCAGCACAAGGCCCAAGTCCCGGTGAGGAAGACACAAGTCTTTTGTCATTTCTACCAGCCCTGTGTTGCCGAGGTTCCAAGAGATCCTGGGTTCAGAGCACCGGAGTGACAGTAACCTACAGACTTAGAACTATCTCCTGGGACTGGTTTGAGTGACACGACACTACGGAAGCCGTGGCTGAAGGGAAGCCATAAGCCACGACCTCTTCCAGTGGATGCCTCTTGTAGAGGGAAAGTTGGTGCTCACCTCACCATGTTAGAACTCTACCCCTCTCCCATCTCCCTGCAGCAAATAGTACTTCCCACCCCCATTTGCCCCATCCAAGGATATCACAGCCTTACCCAGGAGCAGACGCTCCCACAAGAATGTCAGACTGCTTATGCAATCCAAAAGACACTGAAGTAGTTCAGGCCCTAACATAAATAGTTCCATTCTCGGTGTGCTCATATATTCCCCACAAGTGGTTTCTTTTCACTTAAATTGTCTTGATCCTCCTTTCCACAAATGTATCTAAACTGTTCTGTGCTGTGTGCATGGTGATAAGGACCCTATCAGATCTACAGGGAAGGCTACAGCAGCCCTGGCGCCTGTGATTGTACTGGCATGTTTTTAGTTTTTCTACAACTACAATCTATCCTGCAATGTACACTCCTAAACACACATCTTTGTACAATTGTGTATGAATTTCTACATGATGAGTTCCTACAAACAGAATCGTTGGATCAAAGATGATGCATTCTTGGACTTACGAGGGTAGGTCAGTGATAAAGCATGAAATTAGCATGCTCAGGGCCCTGAATTTGATCCTTAGAACTCTTAACAAAACAGAACAATGTAAACCAGGCATGGTGGCACTCGCCTATGTCAGTACCTGGGAGGCAGGAAGGAACAGGAGTTCAAGGCCATCATCGGCTATATAGTGAGATTGAGGCTAGCCTGGGCTATGTGAGTTCTTTTTTCAGAAAAACAATACCAGAAGCAAAGATCTCAGCTCAAGTGGTTGTATCAAAGAAGGGGTGATAAGCTGGGTGGCGCTTGCCTTTAATCCCAGCACTTGGGAGGCAGAGCCAGGTGGATCTCTGTGAGTTTGAGGCTAGCCTGGTCTACAGATCGAGATCTAGGACAGGCACCAAAACTACACAGAGAAACCCTGTCTTGAAAAACCAAAAAAAAAAAAAAAGGGGGGGGGAGGTGATAAATTGAACCTTTATTCACCCATTCCCACCCATTCTTGATAAAGTTTGCTCCTGGGAAGATACCCCAGTTTTCTGGCCTGTCCCAAGCATGACTTCAAATCCTGGCACAAAGGACCAGGAGCTTGAGATAGAATCCTGCTGGTGTACATGAATCTGATATGTGTTTAGTCTTGGGCTTATTCTCTCACTCCCAACCACACTCAGACTTCCACCATCATGACGTAGTGGAAGACACTGTATGAAGAGATGGGATGGTTGGGACTTAGTTCCGCTTCTGCTGTATGGGCGAGCCAGGCCTCCATCCCCTGGGCCTCTTGCCCCATCTGTGAAAAGAAAAGCTTGGATGCATCTGAATTCCTTCTGCTCTCCATGTCCTGTTCCAATTTGTCTCTGTAACAAAGAGTTTGGAGCTTGGGAGAGGAAGAGTGCCAATCCACCAAACAACTAACTCATTAAAATAGAAGCGTCTCATTAATGTGTTTCTGGAGAACTGAATTCTTAAAAATAGGGAGGCATATGGAGGGAGAGAGGAGGGGCAGCTGCTGTGTTCTCCTCTGGGGAGAGAGTGAAAGGGCCTGGGCTTACATTATGCCAAAAGGGATTTATTTAAATTAGACATTAAGAAAGTTGTGAGACAATGCAATGTGCTACCCAGGATTTTACAGCTTGCTATATAAAGACATTTTTTAAGGCATGTGTTTTATTTAGATTCTTTCGAATACATGTATATATATACATATATATATATGTATATATATTTCTATCTAGTCTTTTGTACATATACTGTATTTCAGCATAAAGTGAGAAAGTATTCTTAGGTCTTTCTAGGAGAAAATGAGAGGAAGGAAGCTGTCATTCAACACCATTCACTATCTCTAACTTTGGCCATGGCGGACATCACCGATTCATCATGGTTTTCTTCTCATTGAAGCTTAGCAAGTCCCCATCATTTGTGTCAATGTCACAATCCAGACAGCTCCTGCCAATCAATCACAGTTGACCAATGAAGATGAAGCTTAGCCATCCTCTCAGGCTGCACTCATAGGTGACTCAAGTCACTTCCATAGAACTCTACACACTGATGTATCTGCTTTTCCTCAACAATACAGCTCCTTCGGCCCTGCCTGGGAGCTTCAGCATGTAAGATTATCTGTTCTTATAAAAATGTGGATTCAAGGTCCTTCTCCCAAAGATTCTAATTATATGGTAAGAGGTCCAGGCCCTACCTTTCACCAAGCCATCCATGGACTAGTCTCTAGGCAGCATTGCCAGGGTCACAGAAGATCCAGAGACCTGGGTGGAAGACAGGTGGTGTACATTTTCATGTTCTGCTCTGAGTTAGGTATGGTGAGGCATATCTGAAGTCCAACTTCCAGACTAGCCTAGGTCCTGCTAAACTTTGATTACAGAAAGCAGCCCTTTTTGGTGGGTGTTCCAGGCTAGCTCCCTACCTGAAGTTCAGGTCAGAGTGACACCCGAGAATCCACCCTCGAGTCACTTTTTACCTACTCACCAGTCAGGAAACTGCCACTCCTTCACCTACAACTCTCTCATAGCTGCCTCTGATATTTCACATCCGAATGACTGAGCCATCCCTGGACTCTTCTAGTTGAAAAAAAAAATTCTTTCCCTCATCTTGATTTGTAGTTAACTCTCTTTATAGCAGAACCAAATCATTTCCACACTTTTTTTGGCTTTTAGCTCCCTAGATATATCTATTTCAGATCCACATAGGGTACTGGTAGCAGATCGAGGAGGTGATTCCACCCAAGGCTGTCTTAGTAAGCCAATGAGTTTACTGGGCTTCCTTACAAGAGTGTGGGTGGTACAAGGCAGTTCTCTCAATAAAAGTCCACTCCAAAATTCCCATACACCATTGTTGTGTAGATTAAAGCCTAGCGTCTTGGAGACAAGCTCCTTAAGGCACATGGTGTTAAAGGAGAGGTGACCAGGATATTTTAAGACGGCTGTTAAAAAGGGTGGTGCAACAACAGGCTGTTTCTAACAACCGGCTGTTTAAGGAAGGTGAGACATCTCATCCTTCAGGGAAGCCCCTTGAGCTCAGGAGCTAAACAATTCAGTGGGCTTCAGGAAGTCCCTGAAACAAACCAGATGTTCTAGTCCCCTCCTTCCCGGAGCGTATTTAAGCAGTCAGGACAGCTGAGAGATGTTCTTAGACAAGCTGAGCTGCCTGGAGAAGCAGAGACCAGTCAAGCTGCCTGGCAGAGGCTCAGACCAACTGAGCTACCTGGAAAGGATACTCTCCAGCCTTTTAGTTGCCTTCAGATGGTTCAGTGAACTCCAGGTTTCCAGATTTCGAGAACTATCACCTAGGCTGGGGTGGGCTTTGGTGACGTGGCTGTCTTTGAGTCATTTCTGTATGTAACCCGTTGCCCATACTCTTGTAAATAAACTCAATAAAAACTCATTGGTTTACTAATTTGGACTTTGGTGGTATCCATACTTTGGTCTGTCGTTGGTTCTCTACCTGGGGTGAGTAGCTGTTTGTGCATGCCTCCCCAGGAATAGTGTCACACATCAATCACCCCTACAAATTTGTATCTACTCAGCACCCCAATGAAGAGAGCTAATAGCAAGGATAACATTCGAATATTTCAAAACTGGTCAGAATGAAACTAGAGTTAAGATATAAAGAAATAGTAGAGTCTTCAGCTGGTCACAACAGACTCTACACTCATCAGCCGCGTAAATCCTAGTGGGTTCAGTAGGCTAAACACAGACCCTACAGAGATTTTATATATATATATATATATATATAAAATATATATATCTCATAGATGTGATTAAGGATCTTAGGACATAAAAATCATCCTGATTTATCTAGGCTTTCTCTAAATAAAATCACAGGTGTTCTCACAACAGGAGGCAGAGGGGAATCTGACCATAGAAAACAGAAGGCAGTGTAACCATGGAAGCAAGATGCTAGGCTGCTGGCTTTGAAGGTAGAAGGGAGGGGCAGGAGCCATGGAATGTATGTGCATCTAGAAGCTGAAGAGGTAGGGATACAAATTCTACCTGGAGTTGCCAGAAAGGCCACAGCTCTGTTAATAGTCTGGTTTTAGCACAGTGAAATTAATTTAGAGCTCTGACCCATAGAACCACACACGGTTACATTTATGCTCTTCTAAGGCATAAGATTGATGGTAATTTGCTACAGCAGCCACAGGAAGTCAGCACATCTGGGAATATTAAACTGCAGATGGCTGAGGGAGGGCCTGAGGTATGAGAGGCATCAGGTACCACATAGAGAAGCTGGGATTGAGGGTCTGAGATCTGCTGGAAGACAGGGATAGCACAAAGCAAAATAAGGTGTTTCTAGAAAAGTACATCTGGCCAGAGTTGAAAACAAACTATAGTTAGACCCTGTGTATATCCAGAGGACCTGATATACCGCTGTAGGATACGAACAGCATATATAGTGTGTGTACAGATGCAATTCTGTGTGTAATTAGACCATGCTCGTACTGCGTTTAGGAGGCAACTACAGTGAGCAGATTAAACTTCCGAGTGAAATGCTTCCCTGTCTTGTTGGCACTGAGCACTGGAAAAATAAATCAGCTTCATTTCCTTCCAAGTCTCCCATCCTTTTCCCATCATGCATCCAGAAATCCCCTAGGATTCATTTTTCCCTCCCTTCCTCCCTCCCTCTCTCCCTCCCTCCCTCCCTCCCTCCCTCCCTCCCTCCCTTCTTTCCTTCCTTCTTTCCCTCCTTCCTTCCTTCCTTCCTTCCTTCCTTCCTTCCTTCCTTCCTTCCTTGTCTCAAACTCACAATCCTTCTACCTCAGCACCACACCTGGCTTCATTAGGGTCATGAACTGATACTGAGGAAAACTGATTTACAAAGATAAAACTATATGATTCTTAGTAGGGCCCTTTGGGATCCCCATTTGTAAGAACCAAACTGCTGATCTTCATGTCAAGAAGATATTGGCATAAGATCGGTCAATGGAATGGAACTGAACATACAGAAATAAACACTGTAGACATGGTTAATTTGCTTTTAACAAGGTTATAAAGACAACTTGATGAGGAAGAGCTAGTCTCTTTGTTGATTAGCGCCTGGACAACTGGATAACGACACACAAAAGACTGAACAGTGACCCTGTCTCACACTATATACAAAACTAGCTCAAACTGGATCATAGACCTCGATGGAAAATACAAATCTGTGTAACCCTTGAAACAAATCATAAGATTAAATCTCTGTGGCTTCGGGTTAGGCAATGGCTTCTTATATAAGACACCTGACATTCAAGCAGCCCAAAAAACAGAATGGAAAATACATATGCTTCAAAGGATGCTGTTAAGAAAATGGAAAGACAGCCTACAGGGAGAACATATTTGCAAATTATATACAAGGGACTTGTGTCTAGCATATATGATGAATTCTTATAACTCAACAATAAAAATATTTCTACATAGGCAAATGATTTAAACATATGTTTCTTCAAATAAAATAAACAAAGGGCCAATAAGCCCATAAAATATTCATCATCATTAGTTATTAGAAAATATAAGTACATCATTTCATACTCACAAGATGAATAAAATTTAAAAAGGTTAAAATACAAAAGGTGTTGGTGAGGACACATACTGGTAGGAATGAAAAATGGTTCAGCTTCTCTGTTAAACAACTTGGTAATTTCCCTCAAAGTTATACAAAATTACCAGATATATTAATTTTCTTCTTGCTGTGATCAACTACTTGACCAGCAGTTTAAGGGAGGAAGGCTTAATGAGCCTTACAGTGTAAGAGGATGTGGTCCACTGTGGTGAGGAAGGCGTGTTACAGGAATGTGAGGCCCCGGGTCACACTCTGTCTGCAGTCAGGAAGCAGGGAGTATACCAGAAATGGATCCTGGCTATAACAACTAAGGCCTGTGCCCGGTGAATCCCTTCCTCCAGTGAGGCTCCACCTTCTAAAGGTTTCACAACCTTCAAAACAACTGGGGATCAAACACGAGACCCTACGAGGAACATTTCACGTTCAAATCCCAGCACCGTGTGATTCTGTGTTTTCATTCCTAGGGAGACAGACAATCCAGGGAAATGAATGAAAACTATGACCACATAAAAACTTGTTCCCACACATTCACAGCTGCACTATTCCTTACTGTCATGAAGTGTCAACCATCTTAATGTAAATCAACAGGTAGATTGAGAAGCACATTATGATGTACCAATACAATGCAATGTCACTTGGCCACAAAATGCCATGAAGGGCTAGTCACTAGCATGGTCACTGAACCTTAAAATACTACGCTAAGTGAAAGAAATCAAATACAATGGCCACTTAGTGTATGGTTTCATTCATGTCAAATGTCTAGAACAGGCTGATCTAAAGAAACACGCTAGATTAGCAGTTCCCACAGAGTGAGCATAAAGTGGTAAGGAAGGAATGGAGAATATCTGTTAATGGATATTTTTGGTGAGGGGACAGGAGTGATAATTAAAATCCTTGTAACTAGAACTGAAGAGATGCCCCAACCATTAAAGGCTCAAATTCATGTCTAAAATCTTCATAACTAGATAACTTTGGTGGTTGTGGAATGCTGAGAATATCCTAAGAAACTGTGAATTGTTTACCTTTAAAGACTAGACTCTGTGGGATATGAATTATATCTCAATACAACTACTATTTTAAGATTTACTTTATTTTTAAATTATGTATATGTGTGTGTGTATCTGTGACTGGGTGTGTGTTTGGCAAGGACAGGTGCCAACAGAGGCCAGGAGAGGGCATTGTCAGACACCCTGGAGTTCGTATCACAAGCAGGTATGAGCTTCCCAGCATTAGTGCTGAGGATGAACTTCGGTTCCTTCCAAGAACAGTCAGTGTTCTTAACCACTAAGCCATTTCTCGGCCCCCATAGCTGTTATTTTTAAAAGAGAGGGGGAGGTTGAGTAGTTCATAGATTTCTTAGGGAGACTGAAGAGTCACATTCAGAGTAAAGCAGCCTGGAATAGCGCCCTCAAACTTTCTGCAGAAGTGTCCTTCTGAGACCACCTGTCCCGGCCAGTGTGCACCAGGGCCTGCACATAACACTCTCTCAAACACACTGCTAGCCTTGACCTAGACAACCTTGCTGCCACTAGAATGTTCTCTCATCAGTCTTGGAAGGGATGCTTGGCTGGAAGGTTGCAGAACACAGGATTATGCCTAGCTCCAAGGCCAGCTTGGGGAGTGAGGGCATCATCAGATAGCCTAGAGCTGATGTGACAGACAGGTGTGAGCTTCTCAATGTCAGTGCTGAGAACTGAATTCAGATTCCCTCCAAGAGCAGTCAGTGGTCTTAACCACTCAGCCATTTCTCAGCCCCCATGGCTGTTATTATTAAAAGAGAGGGAGAAACTGGGAGGTTCATCTTATCTTTGGAAATTAGACCACCCAACTCAGGAATGCCAAACCCAAGAGGAGGGTCAGATACGAAGCCACAAAAATGAAGGCAAATGACCCTTATGATGTCACATTTATTTTGTGGTTTAATTTCCCCCCTCAAATCTCTGCAGACTAGAACCAGAAAGTCTAACCATGGTTCCTCTCCTTCCTCTTGACTCTTGTTTGCAGAGCCCTTTGGCATCCCCGGGTAATTATCTATCAGATCTCTACTGCTACCAACTGGCATTTCAATCAGCCAAGGCAGGACATTAGCATGGGCCTTAATTCTGCTTCAGATGGTTCTACTGTACTGGGAAACTACCAGGCTCATAAAAGCTTTAGTAATAGAAAAGAACAGTCTCTGGAACAGACTTGAATATGAATCTCAGTTCTGAGGCTTTCTGAGGCTTGGATCCCTGTATCTGAAAATGTGGTCAGCATTAATTCCAAGAGTCAAGGAAATGCCAGCAAAAGCCCATCTATGCTCAGTGCTGTGACAGAATTTAGGAGATGGTCAGCAGGGGGAGGCTGGCATGGGAAGGAGTCATTGGCACTGAAGGTCTTTGAGAAGAGAGCAGATGTGTGCTTGAAAGTGCTTGTTCACTGCCCTTAACAGTTATCTTCAGAATGGCCAGGCGCAGGCACCAAGACAGGACTCGGGGCTGGGAGAGGAAGGGGCCGGGAGAGGAAGGCGTGATTCTGTAACCACTGTGGAAAGCGGCCATGCTCAGTGCAAAAGTTTTTGCGCCCTCTGCCTTGGTAGACTTGCAAATCAATGCTGTGCTCTAGTGTTGCCCCCGAAGCTGGTAAAACCGTTCCGTTTTCACAACCAATCCGGCACCAGAGTGAGGGACCGTGAGATGGCTTAGTGGATAAAGCGCATGCTATGCGATCATGTGTATCTGAATCGGGTCCCCAGCACCTACTTAAAAGCCAGATGTGGTGGCACACGCCTATCCAGCACTGAGGTGGGTGGGGTGGAGACAGGTGGATCCTAGGGGCTTGCTATCCAGTCTAGGCAAAACAGCAAGTTCTAAGTCCAGTGAGAGGCCGTGTCTCAACAAACAAGGTGGGAACGATAGAAAAACAACAACAACAACCCAAACTCAACCACAGGTGTCTGTACACACACACACACACACACACACACACACACGTGCGCGCGCACAAATAAACACACCTGTACACACAGTTGCATATAGCACATACACTCATAGTAAGAAATGGAGGGTTATGTGTGTTATAAACCATGTAACTATGACGATAGACTTCAGAGGAATGAAACACTGGTTGTTTCTAAATTACACATTCATTCATTAGAATATATGAATAGATATTGAGAACCTACTATTAGGCGTTACTGGAACTATTTTTCTCCTTACTCCATGTTTCCAAATGGGGGGGAACAAGCATTAGGGTAACACTTGTGATTTATTTCTGTACTCATCCATGTTTTCCCTGGACACACACATAAATGGAATGTGTGTGTGTGTGTGTGTGTGTGTGTGTGTGTGTGTGTGTGTGTTGGGGGGGGTTACTTGTCTTCCATGTGTGTGAACTTGTTTATGGAAGTTGAACTTGGCCTGAGAGGACATGGATTGTAATGGTAGGCCAAAGGCGGAATTACAGAGGACCTGAAATTCCTGCCCAGGCCTGTTTCTACCTCTCGATCCCTGGCTGACTAGGGTCTTTCACAAATTGGGGAGGGCCTTCTTTCAATACCAGGGACCTCAAAGCCTCCCGGTGCATCCCACCTCCTGCTCTCAGTGTTTCTTCTACCCCCTCACCATTCTCCAGTCAGAGTGGAGAGGCCGCCCGGGCTTGTGATCTCTTCCTCGGACTTGTTTTTTGTTTCCAGCTTTTTAGGACCCAGCTTCTTACTGGGTTAAAGTTCCTACCCGCCTCTCCTTCCTTCCTCACACAAGGTTCTGCCCTGATCCTGGCACACCCCTCCCCACCTCCCCACCCCTTGTCTCCCTCTTCCCCTTCTCTCTAAAATCCTGGCAGGCATAACTATAGGACAAAAGGAATGAATGGACGGTGAGAACTCTTGGAGACAAAGGGAGCCTTTGTTTCCCTGGGCTTTCTCTCCTGGCTCCAGCCTCTTTGAAGAGCTGAACCCACACACTCTAATGTTAACACTCACCCATTGATCCACAGCACATGGCCTTCCCTTCCCTACCATCTGTCAGCAGCATCATTGCCTGGCCGGGTGGACTACAGACTGTAAATAAACCAACAGTCTCAACTTCTGAGGGAAAAGAAAAGCACAGAAATTATGTTAATTCCATTCTAAACCATTTGCATGCGTATATTAATATGAATCGTGTTCCCTCTCCAGCTGCTTCACCGTTACAAGTCATCTTCAGTAGCAAAAATATCAGGTTGAAATAATCAAACTCCTTTCTTTCACCTTGCTTATAGCGGAAATCTGCTGCAGGGACTGGGAATTTAAAGCCCCAGGCAACTCAGTTACCTTAAAATGGATATTAACCGTGATTCTCCCCCGCCCCCCACCCCAGACAATGTCAAAAACGTTGTGCTGTGGTACTTGGAAGTTATTTAGGAGAAGTTAAAACCCAAGTGCACACATTCACAGACTCACCAAACCAGTGCAGGTCACATTCCAGTGAGAGTTTGCTCTTACATGAGCCTTGAGCAGGTGGGCGGAGGCCCCAGTTTTATGCAAACGTAAATGGTCTCTAAATATAACGTGCTTGAGAAAGAGATGCCACATTCAGATTTCCAAACTGTGGGGGAGGGGCTCATGGCAGTCCATTGTTTATTCAGATGGTTTTGAATGCAAGCCTCCTAGCCAATGTTTTGGAAAAATCTATCCCATAACCCCAGGAACAGGGAGGAATCCTGCATGCTGTCTCTCTCTCCCAGCCTCCACCATCAAGCCTTCTGCAGAAAGGGAGGAGCTTGGCTATGTTTGGGGAATCAAATGGGAAGGGTCACATTCTCATCTCTTAAAATATATTTTTAACTGAGGTGTAATTAGCATAAAATTAGATGTACAGCCTTTAGTTGTTCTGATGGATGGGTTTTGATAATTGTATGTATTCATGTAACCAACAGCTAAGACATCAGAAAGCTTCCATCATGCCAAGAAATTCCCACCCTCCCCCAGTCAGCAACTACTGGTTTGTTTCCTGTCTAT
>CABHPQ010002005.1:22581-37533 GCA_902168405.1 Peromyscus aztecus
TTCCATTTATGTGTGTGTGTGTGTGTGTGTGTGTGTGTGTGTGTGTGTGTGTGTGTTGGGGGGGGTTACTTGTCTTCCATGTGTGTGAACTTGTTTATGGAAGTTGAACTTGGCCTGAGAGGACATGGATTGTAATGGTAGGCCAAAGGCGGAATTACAGAGGACCTGAAATTCCTGCCCAGGCCTGTTTCTACCTCTCGATCCCTGGCTGACTAGGGTCTTTCACAAATTGGGGAGGGCCTTCTTTCAATACCAGGGACCTCAAAGCCTCCCGGTGCATCCCACCTCCTGCTCTCAGTGTTTCTTCTACCCCCTCACCATTCTCCAGTCAGAGTGGAGAGGCCGCCCGGGCTTGTGATCTCTTCCTCGGACTTGTTTTTTGTTTCCAGCTTTTTAGGACCCAGCTTCTTACTGGGTTAAAGTTCCTACCCGCCTCTCCTTCCTTCCTCACACAAGGTTCTGCCCTGATCCTGGCACACCCCTCCCCACTTCCCCACCCCTTGTCTCTCTCTTCCCCTTCTCTCTAAAATCCTGGCAGGCATAACTATAGGACAAAAGGAATGAATGGACGGTGAGAACTCTTGGAGACAAAGGGAGCCTTTGTTTCCCTGGGCTTTCTCTCCTGGCTCCAGCCTCTTTGAAGAGCTGAACCCACACACTCTAATGTTAACACTCACCCATTGATCCACAGCACATGGCCTTCCCTTCCCTACCATCTGTCAGCAGCATCACTGCCTGGCCGGGTGGACTACAGACTGTAAATAAACCAACAGTCTCAACTTCTGAGGGAAAAGAAAAGCACAGAAATTATGTTAATTCCATTCTAAACCATTTGTATGCGTATATTAATATGAATCGTGTTCCCTCTCCAGCTGCTTCACCGTTACAAGTCATCTTCAGTAGCAAAAATATCAGGTTGAAATAATCAAACTCCTTTCTTTCACCTTGCTTATAGCGGAAATCTGCTGCAGGGACTGGGAATTTAAAGCCCCAGGCAACTCAGTTACCTTAAAATGGATATTAACCGTGATTCTCCCCCGCCCCCCACCCCAGACAATGTCAAAAACGTTGTGCTGTGGTACTTGGAAGTTATTTAGGAGAAGTTAAAACCCAAGTGCACACATTCACAGACTCACCAAACCAGTGCAGGTCACATTCCAGTGAGAGTTTGCTCTTACATGAGCCTTGAGCAGGTGGGCGGAGGCCCCAGTTTTATGCAAACGTAAATGGTCTCTAAATATAACGTGCTTGAGAAAGAGATGCCACATTCAGATTTCCAAACTGTGGGGGAGGGGCTCATGGCAGTCCATTGTTTATTCAGATGGTTTTGAATGCAAGCCTCCTAGCCAATGTTTTGGAAAAATCTATCCCATAACCCCAGGAACAGGGAGGAATCCTGCATGCTGTCTCTCTCTCCCAGCCTCCACCATCAAGCCTTCTGCAGAAAGGGAGGAGCTTGGCTATGTTTGGGGAATCAAATGGGAAGGGTCACATTCTCATCTCTTAAAATATATTTTTAACTGAGGTGTAATTAGCATAAAATTAGATGTACAGCCTTTAGTTGTTCTGATGGATGGGTTTTGATAATTGTATGTATTCATGTAACCAACAGCTAAGACATCAGAAAGCTTCCATCATGCCAAGAAATTCCCACCCTCCCCCAGTCAGCAACTACTGGTTTGTTTCCTGTCTATTTAGCATTAGTTTGGACTGTTCTAGAACTTCACATAACATACATAATTCTCATACAGTAAGAATTCTCACTAGACCTAGTGGCTCATGCTTCTAATTTGGAAGTCTGAGGAAGGAGAATTTGTAAATTCAAGGCTAGAATGAGTTCAAGCGTAGTCTGGGCAGCTTAGTGAGACCCTGTCTCAAAATAAAAGTTAAAAAGAGGGCTGTGATGTATGCCAGTGGTGGAGTGCTTGCTAAGCATTCGAGAAGCCTCAGGTTCAATCCCCAGTACTGAAAAAAAAAGTTAGATTTTATAAAAAATGAAAATGAAAATTCCAGGTCATGAAGACTTATTATTAAGAAAATATATAAAAGCTGGACATAGTGGCTCATGACTTTAATCCCAACATTCAGGAGGCTGAGGTAGGCCTGTTTTAGTGGGTTCAAAGCCAGCCTGGTTTATATAGCAAGTTCCAGGACAGCAAGGGCTTTATATAATACAGAGACTCTGTTTACAAAAAAAGAAGGAAAGAAAGAAAGAAAAAGGAAGGAAGAAAAAAATAAACGAGTAGCCAGGCATGATGATCTATGTCTATAATCCCGGGACTCAGGAGTTGAGGCGAACAGATTACTGTCAGTTCCAGGCCAGCCTAGACTACAGCAGGAGACCTTGTCCCCAAAATAAATAAATAATGTTCTCTTTAAAGGACTAGACAAATTACAGGGGGTAGGGGGGCTGGAGAGTCACAGCATCTATCTGACAAATACTATAAAAATGCTTGCCAGGCGGTGGTGGCGCACGCCTGTAATCCCAGCACTCCGGAGGCAGAGGCAGGTAGATCTCTGTGAGTTCGAGGCCAGCCTGATCTACAGAGCTAGTCCAGGACAGGCTCCAAAGCTACACAGAGAAACCGTCTCGAAAAACCAAAAAAAAAAAAAAATGCTTATCAATCAAGGATAAAAACACAAAGAAGCTAATTTGAAGTGGCCAAACCTGAACGAATACTTTCTAAGAGATAATGCTGAGTAACCCAACATCCACTTAAAGAAAGTGCTCAAAATATTTAGCTGTTCTATTTTTTTCAGGTGCTCGTTTGTAAGGCACTTACTGAGCCATTCCAAGCCACCCCAGTGGTCGGACTAGATGCAAAGTGCTAAGTGGACATGGGTTTGTGCTTTCAGACTTCGCCTCCTCAAGTTACATGTTTTCTGCCTAGTAATTCTAGAGAGTGACCATACCTGTAGCCTCTGGAGCCCTTCTTCGTATAGTTCAGTGTTGAAGAAAGGAGAAAGTCAGAGAGCCCACAGGCCAGGGCCAGGCACATAAAACTAAGCGGGTACAGACTGCAGACAAAGAGAGATGCTCAGCCCACAAGGGGTTGTGGTTTGAATCCAAGGGTGTTGTGGTTTGAATATGAACTACCCCCTACAGGCTCACATTTGAATGCTTGGTCCCCAGCTAGGGAAGGTTCTAGAGCCTTTAGGAGGCAGAACCTGGCTGGAGAAAGTGGGCTACCCGTGCTGTGGGATGGTCTGTATATCAAATTGCTCTGATTGGTCAATAAATAAAACACTGATTGGCCAGTGGCCAGGCAGGAAGTAGGTGGGACTAACAGAGAGGAGAATTCTGGGAAGTGGAAGGCTGAGTGAGGGAGACACTGCCAGCCGCCGCCATGACAAGCAGCATGTGAAGATGCCGGTAAGCCAAGAGTCACGTGGCAAGGTATAGATTTATAGAAATGGATTAATTTAAGATATAAGAACAGTTAGCAAGAAGCCTGCCACGGCCATACAGTTTGTAAGCAATATAAGTCTCTGTGTTTACTTGGTTGGGTCTGAGCGGCTGTGGAACTGGTGGGTGACAGAGATTTGTCCTGACTGTGGGCCAGGCAGGAAAACTCTAGCTACATACCCGGGACAGGCCTTGAGGCCTAGGGCCTTCTACAGTCTATGCTTCAAGAGTGTAGATTCAATGTGGCCAGTCATCTTTCTATTCCTGCTACGATGCTTTTCCTACCTGGTATTTTAATTTGGTACAACATGTAAATATATAAACAATAATTAGATCTCTCTCTCCCAAGCATTTGACGGCTAGTTGTGTATTTACATGCATGTAGTGATGTGTATTTACATGCATGAAGAGATGTATATGCACATGCATGTAGTGATGTGTATTTACATGCATGCAGAGATGTGTATTTACATGCATGCAGCATGCATTAGTTACTTTGCCAGAGAGAAACACTCTGGAGGAGTAAGGTTTTTATATTGGTTCATAGCTCCAGAGACTTTGGTACACAGTCCTTGGCTCCATTGGTTCTGGACCTGTGGTGAGAAAGAACATCATGGTGACAGGAACATGTGACAGAAGCTACTCATATCATGGCAGACAGGTAGTAGGGAGAGCTGAGAGGAACCTGGGACAAGATGCAGCCTGAAAGGTTTGTTCCCAGTGACCTTCTCCATCTAGAGCTCACTGTCCACACCTACTGTCTATTCAAGTTCTGAATCCATCAATTGATAATACCATTCCTTAGTCCACAGCCCTCATGATCTAGTCATCTCTGGAACATTCTCAGGAATTCACCCATAGGTGTATTTAATTTTCTGAGCACTTCTCAGTCAGTCATAGTCACTGCCAAGATTGACCATCGAGTGGCACCTCTCACTTTGTCTACAACCTGAGGGCTCAGTAGTCACACATGGCTCAGGGCCACCAGTCATGCTGGTCCCTATCATTGCCACTCCTGTCCCCCTGTCCTATACACCTTTCACATAGGTATACATCTTCTGTCATGAATGAGACTGCTTAAGGGTAAGGTAGACAACTGGTTGACCTTGTAACTTCCAGAGTCCTGGTCAATTATTACCCAATTCAAGTAAACTGAGGACTGACTGTGTACTAGCTCATTCATAGGGTGCTTGCCTAAATTGTGTGAAACCTGGGTTTAATCTCTAACATCACAATAAACAAACAAACAAACACAAAGCTGATCGAATAAGAATTTGTTAGTTAATAAACTGATTTTCTTTCATAAATGGTGAAATAGAACATTAATATTTTTAAGTTGATATTTTGGTACTTAAATAAGATTTTCTCCTGCTTGATTGACTTGGGTGTGTCTGTCCTGAATTATTTCTTCCACATTGATTTGCTTTAGAAGCAGCTTCTGTTCTTCCCGGCAACCAGGGATGACTGTGGCACTTTGCTCTACTGTCCCTTCCCCCACCTGTCTCCTCCTAGGACCTGTCCTTTCTGTAGAGGAAGGACAGTGGAGCTAATAGTCAGGATAGACACCATCTGTGGTCCCCACACCTGCTGGCCAGAATCCTCTGGAGTGCTTGTTAGGAACACACGCTTGCAAAAGAAAAAAAAAAAGTTCAGCTGTGCTTCATCATTTCAGTTGGAAAACTTTCCAAGATAAAATAACTCTTCAGGTCGACATATTTACCACTTGTGAAGTTTATTTGAATGCTACTTGCTTTGATCCTAAAAAGCTTAGGAGGTCTGTCTGAGTGCCAGTTACGACTCAATGTTGTCTTGTAAGGAAGCAGGCATCAGTAGGCGTCTGGAGTCACAGAACTTGGAAATGAACCATAGTTTTTTTAAATGTTAAAGGTCCAGTGGTTTGTGGACACTGTTTCCACAAAATGCCGAAATCATGCTGGCTCCGCCCTGACTTGCTGGTTGTCAAGAGCTGGCATCTTTCCATTTGTCCTTTGGACAGATCTGGGAGTTGTCTACCGACACAGCTATCGGTTTGTAGGACCATTCATGTGCGCGCGCGTGCGCGCGCGCACACACGAAGGAAAGGAGGGAGGGAGGGAGGTACCCTTCTTGTAATACCACCCCCTTCTTTCTCTCTTAGAGATTAACCACCGATGAGCCCTGGCTGCTCTGTTGAACACCCTTGCCCTCTGCAGGTGAGCTCCCATCCTGCCATACACATCCTTGAGATTCAGAAAGACTGGTAAAAAGGGAAAGGGAAAGGAGTTTTCTTCTTCCTTTTTCAGGCTAAAGTTGACCTTTCAGGGTTTTACTTCCTGATTGGTAGGACTGCGAGCTGGAAGAGCCGCTGTGCTCAGAAGACCCCCTTCCCCACAAAGAGCTTGCACAAGCGCCTTGAGCAGAGCAGGTGCCAGCGCAGTGGGGGTGGAAAGGCTGTCCCTGCATTCTGGGGGATTCAGGTTTCAATGACTCTGCGTGAGATACGTCCACTTCCTTTGCACAATGTTTCCTCAGCGTGGGGTCAAGTTCCAGTCTGTAGAACCACCCTGTTCCACCCCTGTTCCCATGGAAATCCAAATCTAGATCTGCTTTTCCAAAAACAAGCACAAGTCTCAAGAACAAAGCAACGTCACACAGCTCTCAAGCAATCTAACTCCCTCCAGGAAAACAACAAACCCTTGCCAAGTAGGAGGTACTGTGTCTTTGTCCTTTCCGAAGAAAGGAGGAAGAAAGGCTTGCCTCTCCAAAGAACCTGTTTGTGGACCACTTTGCCCAATCTGGGTTTTCTCTCCAGAGAGGTCTGTGGACTAGTAGCTCCCTCTTTGCTCTGCCCCAGAGGAGGCCTTTCTGGGGCAAATGGACAGGAGGGACAGCATACCCTGTGAGACATTTCCCATCAACCTCTTAGGAAGTATGTTTAGGGCACAGTTTATTTATTTTTTTCTGTTAGCTCTAAGGTGGTAATTCAGCCAGCTACTAAACCCATCAGTGTTTCCAAAAATGGAGCCTGTAATGCTCTGGTAGCCGGGCCTAGTATTTTGCATAGATTCCTGTGGCTTCTTAGGTAGTGTATGGAGCAGAATGTCACCTTGATGGTGACTTGGTTATTACTGACGCTGGTTAGGCTGCTCTAATACAACTACTCCTTCAGAGAAGCAGGTCTGGATAGGTCAATTTGACCTGGTGTGAGATGGACCCAGACCATTCTTGGAGTTATGGGTTTCTACTGACTTTCAGGGTCTTCCGTGTTTGCTTTCCTACCTACTGCTGTCTTTAAACCTACCTCCCTGATTTGGAAATTGTAAAGCCAGGTGTGTGCAGTCCGCGCACTCTGTGCCCTTATTGTGGCTGAGAAGCTCGACCCACACACTTTGGTGTGTGTCAAGGTCTTGACGCCTTTGCACGCCTGTTTAGAAATAAAAGCGTGTGCACTCTAAGTAAGGGTCTCTGGATCTGTATGTGGTACATCCATGTGCCCGTGGTGGGTGGATGCTTGCACTTGTGTACACAGGAGTTAGAAGAGGACATCGGCTGTCTTACTCTGTCACTCTCTGCCTTAGTCCCTTGAGAGTCTCTCACTGAACATGGAGCTAGCCTGGTGGCCAGAAAGCCTCAGAGATCCCTCTCTACTCCACATAGCACTGGGGGTACAGGATACAGGCTTCCCAGGTTGTTTTTTTTTTTTATGGTGTGCTAGGATCCACATGCAGGTCCTCCTGCTTGCTGAGCAAATACTTTATTTGACCCACAAAGCCGGTCTTCAGCTTCCTTCTCTAGGTCTTGTGTTCTCCTTTTGCATGTCTGTTGCAGACATACATTCATCATCCATCTAGTCATTCAACAAATATCTGTGCTTGTGATGGGCACTAGCACAGAGCTTTATAACCTTCGAGGAACGCTAGGAAGTTTGGAAGACTCTTGCAATAAAGCACCTGACGGGAGCAACGTAAGGGAGAAAGTCTTTATTTCGGTTCATGGTTCCCAAGGCAACAGTAGCCCGTCAGAGCGGAGGGCACAGTGGAGCAGCTCTGTGGTGGTGGAAACATGCAGCAGAAACACTATTCGGAGCTCAGTGCATTGGGAAGCAGAGATGGGACTGGAAGCAAGGCCAGGCTATGCTGTGCAAGCCCTGCCCCCGGTGACCCACTGTGCCAAGCTAGTTCCTACGACATAAGAGTTTTACCACCTTCCAAAAGTGGTGCCACCAGTTAGAGTCTAGGTGGGCAAATGGGAGGAGGGACACTTCAGCTTTGAACCACAACAGCTTCCAATGCCAGGTGTCTACCTCCAGAAGACCACCCTATAACTGGCCCTGGGTAATGGATCCAACAGGTAGCCAGGGACAACAACGTCTAGCTCAACGGCGAAATCACATCTCCAGTTTCCTGTCTGAATTCGGTGGGGATGCGCCAGGCCTGTCCCTGTGGCACATGGCAACCACGCCTTTCTCCAGCGATCATCAGAGCTTGGCCTTACCTATGCTTTTGCTCTGTGGAATATTTTGAGTCTTTAAGGGTGTTCGGGGCTCATCCCTTGAACAATGCAGTGAATGAATGATTAGGAAGACGAAACCCTTGGGCAAGAGTCTTACGTCACTGCAGACAATAAATTGTCATTGATCAGTGACTTGTGATGGAATCTTCCCAGTGGCTGGAGTGCAGCGTCAAGTTAGAGATCCTGTCTCTCAGGTCTGTCTGGGCTATCTTAGGAAGCACGTGCTCTACTCTACGAGATGGGCTGGCCCAGGCTGCCTGCCCCTGATCTACTAGTTGAATCTAACAAAGCCTCACAGATCCCCAGTGTCTTTCTTAAGCATTCAACATGTGATGTCAAATGATAAAATTTAGCAGCCACACCCAGTTCTGGGAAAGGCCACAAAAGAAAGGTGTGTCTTCCTCCTGGGATGCCTCTGGCTGATGCGCCACAACTGGCTTGTTCCTTTCCTGCCTCTCCTGTAACAGCACACCACAAACTGGGTGACTCAGAACAGCATAACTTTATTCCATAACAATTCTGGGGGTCAGAACCGAAATCAGTGTCAGAGCAGACATCAAGGTTGGATATACTTGCTCTCACATGGAAGTCTGCTCTTGCCTCCTCCGGTTTCTAGTGGCTGCACAACTTCTTTGACTTCTGACCACATCACTCCAGTCTCTGCTTCTACTCTATATCACCTTCTCTTACATGCCAAATTGCCCTCTGCTTCCCCCTTTAAGGGTACGTGATTACTTTGAGGGCCCAGGATAATTCCTGCCATCCCATCTGTGAATGGTACACATATTGTGAATTTCCCCCCATATTGCAACATGTGTAAGTGCTGTGTTCTCAACGTTTCTCCTTCTAGAAAGTGTGTTAGGAACATAATCCCCAATGCAATAATATTAGGATACAGGATTAGGCGTTTAGGTCATGGTGGTGAGTGCTTCTGGTTATTCTTAACTGTCAACTTGAAAAGCCTGGAGTCATCTGAAAGGAGAAGCCTGAATTGAGGCTTCTCTTTCCTATGTTGCTTCCCCACAGGAGGCCTTCTGCTGTGTTATGACACAAGGAGAGAGCCCTCACTGGAAGCAGCCCCCCTCAGTCTGGAACTTCGCAGTCTCATGAGTGAGATAAACTCACACTACTTATAAACTACCCAGTCTTCAGTGCTCCCTCCGTTACAGCAGGAGGATTAAAGTCTGATGTCTTTGGGAGCTGTATTCAGTTCAGTACCTGATGAAGTGATATTCCCTTGGTTATAAAGAGTTCCTCATCAGTAACTGAAATTTATCCACCTGCATTGTCTGGTCCACGATCTTCCCCAGGGGCATGGCTTCTGGCCTCCTAAATGTATAGTACCATCAAAACTACCACTGGTACTCACCTTGGTGGCCACTTCAACTCTAGGTGTTTGAGATAGGAATTTGGAGGAAAATGTTTCAAACCTTCATACTCTCCTGTCTCCGTACTAATACACTCTGGCCAAAAGCAACTTAGCGGAGGGGAGGGTTCGCTGGCCTACACATGTGGACCACAGACTATCACTGAAGGAAAGCCAGGCAGGAACTTGAAACAGAAACCATGGCGGAAAGTCGTTTTCTGGTTTGTCTCTGCTTGCTCTCAGTCTCATGCTTAATTGGCCTTCTTACATCACCCGGGGCCATCTGGCCAGGGATGGTGATGCCCACAGTGGACTAGGCCCTCCTGTATCAGGTAATAATCAAGACAATCCCCACAGACAGACTCACGAGGCAATCTGACCTGAGCAATTCCTCAGGCAAGGCTTTACTCTCAGCCGATTCCAGGCTGTTAAAGATAACTAGAACAGCTAGTTAGCAGAGACTGGGATGGGCAGAAGAATGGGACCATGTGCTCCCAAACTCATCCTTTCAACAGAAAGATGCTGTAAGTTTATGGCAAGCGAGTGGGACTCCATCAGTGACTTCTCCGTGTCAGGGTGTTAGAATTCCTAGCCACTCCCCCAGCTACATGACCGCGTGTACATTGGCAAGATGCCTAGTCATTCCAGGGCCTTATGTCCTACATAATCCATTCGCTGCATGATCACTTAATTTGTGTGCAGCTTGATCACGTAATCTATATACATGCATGGCGTAGCTATATAAGCTATATGTGCATGTGCAGGGCCGGGTCAGGGAAAACCTATAAAAGCGGGTTCCATGTATTCCTCCCCCCTCTTCCTGCACGGTCGTTCCTATTCCCTTCCCTTAATAAACTCTTATAGTGGGTTTTGTTGTACCTCGTGGCTTTTCTCACATGGTAAACAGCGCCACTTAATGAATAACATTGCGCCGCTTAATAAATAACAGGGATTTTAAGGGAATTCCTGGGCTCCTCTGTATTCTCAGGGGGCTTCTGTATTATAGGGCAGTTTTGTTGTTGGTTTTTAGGTTGCAGGACACCTGTTAAAGGGTACCAGTTAGTCTGGGAATCTAGAGCTGTATCTCCTAAACCTGAATGGTGATAAGATAAAGAAGGGAGAAGCAGCGAACTGGGACAAGGCAAGGAGCGCATGAAACCGAGCTGAATGTTTGGACGCTCTTGAAAATAACAAGCAACAGGAAGGAAGGGCTGTGAGATCGGGATAAAACCTGCACCCAGATTGTTTTTTCACTCAAGAAATGGACCAAAGAAAGGTACAAGGGCCTGATGAGAAGGCATCTTTCAGGACTACTGCAAAAGTCTATTAAAAAAAATATTTTACAATGGTTATTTTGGGGGAAAGTGTGCCACAGTCACCACGTGGAGGCTAGAGGAAGCTTGCTGGGGTCAGTTCTCCCTTCCACCGTGTGGATCTCCAGGACGGAACACAGGTCACTGAGCCTGCCATCGGTGTCTTTGCCCACGGGGCCATCTCACCAGCCCGCCTGGCACGTGTGTGGTAAACGCCATTCTAACTTTCTATTCCTAATTCCGTGTGTGCATGTGTGTCTGGGTGTGTCTAGGTTTCTGCACGTGCGTGCTGTGCCTGCATAGGCCAGAAGAGAATGTTGGATCTCTTTGGAGCTGGAGTCAGAGGCAGTTGTGAGCCACCTATGTCAGGTGGCTGACATGTCATCATGTCGATGCTGGGAACAGGACGAAGGTCATCTTGAAGAGTAACACTCGCTCTTGGCCATTAAGTCATTACGCCATGCTGTGGGAACGGCTCTGTACGCTGTGAATGTGTTGCTCTGATTGATTGATAGATAAAATGCTGATTGGCTAGGAGCCAGGCAGGAAATATAGTACAGGCGGGATAAGGAGAGAGGCGAATTCTGGGGAGGGAAGGCTGAGTCAGGAGCTGCCGCCGCCGCCGCCATTAGAAACAAGATGTAAAGTACTGGTAAGCCACAAGCCACGTGGCGACTTATAGATTAATAGAAATGGGTTAATTTAAGATATAAGAACTAGATAGCTAGAAGCCTGCCATGGCCATAGAGTTTATAAGTAATATAAGTCTCTGTGTGTTTATTTGGGTCTGAGCAGCTGCGGGCCCAGGCGGGACTGGAGAAAACTCCAGCTACAACTCCAACCCCATCCACTCAAACTTTCTTTCTTTTTTGAGATTTTATTTTTATGTGTGTTAGGCCTGCAGGTATGCCTATGCATCATGTGTGAACAGGCCATAAGAAGGCATCAGATCAGATCCCCTCAGAATAGAATTGTAGATGGTTGTGAGTTGCCATGTGGTTGCTGGGAATTGAACCCAGGTCCTCTGGAAGAGCAACCAGTGCTCTTAACCACTGAGCCATCTCTCCAGCCCCATTCAAACTGTCTTAATACAATGATGCTTCAACTCAGGAGAGAAGGGCTTCATCCACACAAGACAGGTCTTAGATTGGGGATGGGGAGGTGGTACGTTCTTTTTCTTCTGTCCTTACCTTGGCTGTGCAAATTCTTTAGTTCTGATTTGGGCAGTTCAGCATTGTGTTTAGATGAACTCTGAACTCCATTGAGCCAACACGGGTGGTAGATGAAGGGTTAACCTCTGGGCTTCAGGGGTATCATCTGTATCCATTTGTGGTGTGTAGTCCACTCTGACTCTACCACACCATGCCAACAAATGACTCAGTGGTTTTCTTCCTCACTCAGGCTTCTAGGCCACTTTGCATTTTCTTCCTACCTGTTCTTGTGAACACACACAGAAATGTACACAGAGCTCGTGTGCTGCCCCTCCTGATCGGGCGGTAGCTGCAACATGACTAATAGGCCGTCTAGTTTCCTTTTGAGGCTCACTGGAATTTTCCATAGCAAGAGTTCCCTGACAGGATGCAACATCTGAGGCTAACCATGTTGCATCTGAAAAAGCATCAACCTGCTATACCCTTTGCAGAACGGAACCAAACTTGGTTCTCTCCTAACTGTAGGGGGAAAAGAAGTAGAAACACAAATTCTAGACCTGGCTCAGGCAGAAATTTACTGTGTGACTTCTCTGCCTTGGGGACTTACCTCAGCTGTCCCTTCTGCTCAGAAAATGTGCCTACCTTCCTATCACAGAATTCTCACCTAAGCAAGATTCAGGTTCTAGTCATTCCTGAGGGATGCCGTCACCCTGGATGTAGTTTGTGTCCTCTCTGCTACATTCCATCAGGCCCTGGCCATGTTCATCCCATTCATTTATTCAACGTGCTAGATGCTGGAAAAAGAGAATTAATTACCCTTGAGGAGCTTACATAAGGGCTGGAGAAGAGAGAGTGGACAGTCATAAAATTACCCCTTGTGTGCAACCCAGAGCTCAACTGTGATGTTTCCATTTTTAAACTTATGATAGCAGAACTTGCCAAGAGAACAAAGGCCCATGTAAAGAAATGAGATCCACAATTGTTCTTGCCCAGAGGTCCTGTGCCTCCCACGAAACACTGTGTGTACTGAGGCTCTCCAAACCTCATACCTTACAAATCCTTGACTCTTGTTTCCCTCGTGGTAGGCTCAGACTCAGACCTACAGAAGGTGGTCTGACTTTATAGTAGAAATAGACATTTCTGGGAGGTGAGGAAATTTCTTAACAGGGGTCAGAATAATAAGGCCAATTACAGATGGATACATGTGAAAGCTGATCCTGTAACTAGGAGGAGGCAGGACCAGGAATCCAGAAAGCATCAATCCTATTGAGTTTTCCATTTTTCTTGCAATGCATCCTGAGAGGTTGATCCGTAGTAACCATGTCTGTGGACCCCTGGACTAAGACTAAACACCAAGTTAATCAATAAGTATTTGGTGCTGTGGCCGCAGCTGACTGGGCCAAGGAGCCTCTATCCCAGATCAAAAAAAAAAAAAAAAAAAAAAAAAATGTGTCTTCAGGGCTTTTCAGATCAGATCTAAGGAAAGCACCCAACACAGTGCTGGGATGCTGGCATGGAACAGGAGCCTGCAGAGGTTGCTGTGGAGGAAGGAAGAGGTATGGATGAGGGGAGAAAGAGAGAAAGACAAGAGATGGAGAAACAAAGAGACAGAGAATTATTTTATTTGGAGAATTATTTTATTCAGTCCACTCAAAACTTTGGTTGCAGTTGTTTCTGAGGCCGGAACCTGGTTATTCAACCCTCCTAAAAACTTCTCCTATTTCTAGACTCCATTGGGCTAGGTTTTGTTACTTTATCTCCCAGGGGTCCTGACAAGGGTAGATGATGTGCTTCTAGATCGGGGGCAGGGCCAGCAACATCCTCAGCTCCCGGAGATTCACCCCAGACTCCAAGCCACCAGGGAGCAGTTTCCCACATCCGCAGTGAGGATTTCAGAGAAATCGCTTAAAGATATTATTTTTGAAGAAACATATAATTCATAGTTATTCAGTGTCAACCTTAATTTTATTATCATATGACCTCAACATAAATTAGCAAATGTATTTAAGCACATATTAAGTAATCTACAATATTGTCTCATTCTAGGAATTTAGAGAAAGCAGTGACCAAGACCAGTAAAATCCCCTGGTTTCCATTCTAGCTGGGTAATTTGTCAGGGCCATGCTGGCCATGGACTGGACGGCTTCCGTGGTAGAATTTTTTTTTTTTTCACACAGGTCTGGAAGTTGCAAGTTAGAGCAGAATGTTGACAGCTCTGGCTCCCCCAGGGGCTGTGAGAGGGGCCTCTTTCTTGGGCTTGTAAGATGAGATGATTGGAGAACCCTTCCGTCACTGTCTCTTCTCAATTCCACCCCCTACCCCACCCCACCCCACCCCCGTCCTCACCCTGCCCTGTGTGTCTACTTACAAGGACACTATTCCTATAGGAGTAGGGGGCAGCCTCACTTTTCGTCTAATTACCTCTTAAAGACTGTCTCCACACAGGCAGGCATTCTGATGTCCTGGGGAGTTAAGATTTCCACACACGAATTTTGAGGGGACATAGATCAGCCTGCCACAAATCTCAGCACTGAAAGCCACTGAGGCTTGAATGCTGTTTGTTCCCACACTGTAACCCAGGCTACCTTGACTGATACAAAGGAACAATCACATATCACATCGAGGAGCCAAATGACAGCTTCTTTGAGGTGCCCGTGCATATTTATGGCTCTAATAAAAACCCCATCAGACTGTATTTTAAAAAGAAAGAAAGATTATGTGTGACACAGGCAAGACTAAATTAGCATATGTTAGTCTCCTTAGAAGCAGAACATCATATTTTTCAAAACAAGAAGCTGGGTTTTTTTTAAAATTTTTTATTCATTTTTTTGTTTTGTTTTTTGAGAGAGAGAGAGAGAGAGAGAGAGAGAGAGAGAGAGAGAGAGAGAGAGAGAGAGAGATTCTCTGTGTAGCCCTGGCTGTCCTGGAACTCTCTTTCTGTAGAGCAGGCTGGCCTTGAACTCAGAGATCCACCTGCCTTTGCTTTCCGAGTGCTAGGATTAAAGGTGTGCGACACCGTGGCCAGGCTAGAAGCTGGGCTTCTTAAGAAGAGAGCCGGGAAAGATCAACATCTCCTTCCAGGCTGACAGGAAAGCCCAGTCCCCCACCACAAGCATGTCCTACAGTGACTGCCACCTTCCACCTCACAGGGATCCCTTGCTCCTGTGACCTCATGGGTACATTCACTGCCTGCCAATCTCATCCCTTTGACCTCACAGGTCTGAG